>JAJPUD010000854.1:126305-155860 GCA_023553655.1 Myrmecobius fasciatus | reverse complement strand
GAAGGGGAAGGGTGAAATGGGGAAAAAAGGCCAGACTTATTTATAGAATTAAAGAATAGAAAGGATTTTGGCAATCATCTCATTCAAATTTCCCCATCTCCCTCTTTCCAGAGAAAGAAATTATATAACTAACCCAGGACCTCTCAGCAGCAAAGCCAGGTTTTAATTCCTACTTGATCTCCAATCCTGAGAGAAAAATGGAAGCAGCCAGACCCAACAACCTATATCTACTCCAAAGAAACTCCTTCTCCAGGGCCTATTCCTTCCAAGGTAGCCTATTTCATTTGTGGATGGCTTTAACAAGAAGTTTTTCCTTACTTCAACCATGAGACAGTAGGAAAAAAATACTGAATTTGGAATCAGAGGAACTCATTTTGTATCCTGGCTCTCCCTCTTTCTACCTGTGTGACCTGTAAAAATAAACTGATTGAACTGGATGTACTCTAAGATCCCTTCAAATTAAATCCATGATCCTAAGCCTAAATCTGCCTCTGCCAGATTCACCCATTGCTTCTCCATACATCCCTCTGGAGTCGAACAAAAGTTTAATTTCTTTTCAATATGACAGCTCAAGGTTCCTGCCTAGTCTTCTTTTTTCTCCTCTTAGCTACAGGTGCCCTGTTTTGTTTTGTTTTGAAAATGATCTTCATACAGCATGATTTCAGGACTTATCATCATGTCTTCTACATGTCTCATTGTTCCTTTATAGAATCTTTGACTAAATCTGTTTTACCTATTATATGTAGGTATACTCCAGGCACTGTCAGGATGTCCCCCCTTTATATCCTTCCTCATCGATCTCATCAGCTTTTAGGAGTTTAATTATCATTTCTACCAAGATGACTCTCAGATCTTTATATCTCTTCTCTCCTAAATCCTGGTCTCACAGCTCCAACTTCTCCTGGACATATTTACTTCCATGGCACATAATCTCAAATGATCAACGATGAAATATACTACCTGCCTTGTGACAGAGTTATGAAATGTGAAACATTTTCAGATTTCAGATAAAAATTTGTTTTGCTTGACTATGCATAGTTGCTATTAAGGCTTTCTTTTTCTTTGTTTCTCAATTAGGGTGGGAGAGAAAAATGGTAAGAGCTAGGAATTGAATTACAAAAAAAAAAAAGGAAAGAAAAGGAAGGTCATTGAAACATGTATTTTAAATGCACAGAAGAGAACAGAAGGAAAGCCAGAAGGAATCACAGACATGAAGGACAGCTCTGAAAATAACATGACAAACTTGTATACTTAAAAAGAAAATAAGCTGTACATGACAAAGATTCCCAGTTTCATGGACAACCTCTTTCCATTTTATTATACACAGGGAAGTGCTTATTTTAGCTGATACTTAAGTTCAAAATTTTTTAAGATCAGGAAAAAAATTAGATATCTTTTTCCATATACTCTTTCCTCACAACTGTTTTGGAGAGATATGACAAGAATTACTTGGGAATAAGGGATTGGCTGAGCCAATCAAGGATCCTACTAGCACTAGGATTTGGAAGAACAAACATGACATCCTACCTCTCACTAATTTCCCTGTCACCTGTATACAACTCTGTTAGTTTAGTTGTGATTACAGTCATTGCCAAGATCAGATTTTTAAAAGGTTTGGTGTAGAGGAAGGGGAATGGACTCTTCTGGTCTTGGAATTCTGTTTCTAAAGAAAGCCAGAGAAGATAAATTGTTCATCTAGATAGTTGTTTCTTCTAGCCCTTCCAGATCAGTTTTTAATCCAGCAATTTCATGGAAAGCTCCAGATCTGCTATGAAGATGCCTAGACTCAACTCATTGACCCAATTCAACTCAGTCCAACTCAATTCAGTCCAATTCAGCCCACCCCAGCCCAGTCCAACTCAACCCAACCCAACCCACCTCAGCCCAGCCCACTCCCATTTAACCCAGCCCAATCCAATTCAACTCAACCCAACCTAGCCCAGCCCAAACCAACTCAACCCAACCTAGCCCAACCCAATCCAACTCAACCCAACCCAACCCAGTCCAGTCTAGTCCAATTTAACCCAGCCAAGCCCAACCCAACCCACCCCAACCCAACCCAGCACATCACAGCCCAACCACCCAAGATTAACAGAGCCCAGCACAGCCCTACCTCCGCACAAACTCCTGGAAAGAAGAGAAGAGGAGGTAATCAATGGCACTGAAGTCCTCACTGGTTTCGTTCAGACGGAACTGAAGGAAGACCAGCTCCCTCTTCTTTACTTCTCGGGGTCCCTGGACAATCAGAGCATATTTCTAGAGCAAAGAAAGGAACAAAGGTAGGAGTCAGAATTGGAGGGGATGAGGGTGGGAGGATGGGGATGAGGAAGAAAGTTATGGCTCTTCTGCTTCTACATTACCTCCCCTCAGGCAATATCCTACTCCAAGAATTATCCACTTTCTCTTCTCCCTCCACTCCATCCTTATAATTCAAGTCAAGTCAGAGAGCATATGAAATGAACAACAAATTTCAACCTTTACTCAGCCCTGGCAGATCTAATCAGGAATTGCTAAACAACACATGAATGCATTGGAATATTTCTGGACCATCAGATGCAATGAATGCAAAGAGAAATAGAACGACTTCTATGAGCTGAAGCAAAATCAAGAAGGAAATAGGATACAGTGGAACTGAGGTATGACACAAATACTTGTGTAATCTGGGGCAAGTCAACCACCCTGGACCTCAGTTTCCTCCTGAGGAAAATAAAAGTGTTGAACTAGAAGGCATCTGAGGTTTCTTCTAAAAGATCTAGTGGTATTAGGAATTAGAAAACCATATCCAATAATAACAACAACATAAACAAAAAGAATAACATTAAGTGGGAAACTATACAATTATAAGGAATGATCAAGTTTGGCTTTGAAGAAGAAAGGAGAAAATTGATTGCCTTTCATCCCTTTTTCATAGAGGTTAGATGCATAGAGGTTGGCTGCAGAATTGGGCACATTCTATCAGATTAGGACAAGTTGCCAGTTAATTTTGTTAATTTTTTTTATTCTTTGTTTTAAAAATGGCTTTCTGGGGAGACAAGGGGGAAGCACATTTGTAAATGTAGATTTTATTTCATCATGGAAGCTCATTCCTTTCCCTCTTGCCTCTCCCTTGGATTGGATGCCCTGCCCAGAACATCCACTTAAGGAGAGTGCTTGTGCCAGTCATGTCTTCATTCCTTTGGACTTTCTCTACTATGTTCCTAGGAACCTCTATTCTCCTTTTTAGCTTCCATTTCTGTATTATCTTCCCCCATTAAAATGAGGGGAATTCCCCCACCCCTTGAAAGGAAAGACTTTCTTTCTATTTCTATCTGTATTCCTAATGCTTAATACAGTGGCTGGAATTTAGGAAGTGCTTAATAAATGTTTGTTGACTGGCAAACATGTAGGTGATGTAAAAACCAGAGACATCAATTTGAAATATTTATTGTGTATCTACAGTGGACAGAGTTCTATGCTAACCACCAGGAAAATAGAAATATTAAACAATCATTGGACATAAAGAATGGACAATTTATTAAGGAAATAAGGATATATACATGAGGCAACTTAATCTAGGTTAGACTTTGAGTTGGAAAAGACCTGGTTATAATCACATAATCTATGACCATAAGGAAATCCTAAAGCCTCTGTGATCCTTCACTACCTCATTTGTAAAATGGAGATAACAAGAACACTTGCCTTAATATTAATACCATGTAGTACTAGGTGCTACAAGTACTAGATAATAGTAATACCTTGTAATCTAGGCATCTAGAACCTGGGAAGTCCAATAAATTAAGAACTAGGCTTGTAATGAGGCAGATCTGAATTTAAATTTAGCATCAGACACTTACCAGCTATGTGACTCTGTGCAATTATCTGCTATTTGTCTCCATTCCCTCAACTGTCAAATGGAGATAATAAAGCATCTACCTCTTAGAATTGTTATGAGAATCAAATAAATCCACCCAAAAGAATCCTCAAGAAATCAGCCTTCATTTTTTGAGCCCTTCTCTCAATGACATCCAAAGCTCTTCACCACTGCTCCTCTCCATCACACATACTGACATTCAGAGAATTAACCACTGAGGCAGAAGAATGATGTTTGCAAAAGAACATTGTATTCTCAAGGGAAGCCCTTTCTACCTGTCCTCAAAGTGGTATCCCATCAGGAGCCATTCACAAGTTTGTTTGGTCATGATTTGGAAAGACCTGGAACAAATTTCACTTCATCACCCAATATAAGGGATCTTGCTGGGGCCAAGTTCCCATTTAATTTTCTGCCCTCGTGAAGGACATTATTGGGAAAACAGGGGCCCATCTGACAAATCCTAAGAAATCAGCCTCTCAAGCTGGACTGGAAAAAAAAAGTTCTCTGGAGTTCTTAGGCTGACTTGGCTCTTGAACTAGCCCCAAGAAGGGTTACCATAGTTTGGTTGGAGAAAGGGTCCGTGTAATTAATCCTCTTGGTGGTACAGTTCACATCTCCTGGCTGCCCGGGTCTGTTCAGAGGGGGGATGACATCATAATGGTGCTTACAGCTTAACAACTGAGCCTGCCCAGGGTACAAGGCAATACCTGAATTGGGAAAAACAAAATAAAATGGAGAAAAGCAAAAATCAGAATCCTCGGGGCCCCAGATTTGACCCCTTGTTTTTCTTGTACTTTTTGCTATTAGCAAGCTATATTGAACAACCCTGTGAGAAATAAAAAAATACAGTCCTGCCTTAAAGACTCAGGGTCTGGAACTGAAGAAAATTCCTTCCTACTGCAATTACTCCTATCACTAATTCCCAAAACACCTTAAGGCTGACAGAATGCTTTCCATAACGCACTAATGTGATATATGTACAAGTATTAATATGCCCATTTCACAGATGAGGAAACTACATGATTTTCCCAAGACAGCTAGTATATATCATGCACAGCATTGAAACTTCCATCTCTTGACTTCCAAATCTAACAGTCTTTCCATTAAGTTATTGTTTCTACAAATGCTGAGAGAGATACCATTCATGACCCAGGAAAGTTCAAATCTTATCTGATGCTTATCAGCTTTATGACCTTATTTAATTACCTCCCTGGACCCGAGTTTCTTCATCTATAAAATGTGTGTGGGGTCAAAGGATATGAAAAGAAAGTTCAGAAGAAATCCAAACTATCTATTTCTATACAGAAAAAATGCTCAAAATCACTAATAACTAGAGTAATGCAAATTAAGGACACTGAGGCTCCATGTCATACTCATCAGATTGACAAAAAGGAAAAATGGGGAGAATGGCACATGTCAGAAATAGGCCAGAAGTTGGTAAACAAACTTGTGGAGTGTGGCTGAAGTTGTAAATTGATTTATCCATTCTGGTTTTTTTGAAGTATTTTTAAAAAATTGTTTCTTCCACAATTCTCCATTCAGTAAAATAAAAAAACAAAAACAAAAACAAAAACCTTTCAAATTAAAGCCCTACATAGCCAAAAAACAAAGAAAACAAAGAAAGCAAAAAACAAAAAACCTTCAAATTAAAGCCTTACATAACCCCCCAAAAATTCTCAGTACCACCTCAAAAACATATGCCTCTTTCTGTATTTTTAGTTCAGCACCTTTCCTATCATGGAGTGAGTGGTCCAGTCATTTTGTAAAGCAATTTGGAATTATATCCAAGAGGTCATTAAACTGTCTACACTCTTTGACCCAGCAATATCACTGCTAGGCCAGTGCTTCAGAAAGGTAAAAGAAAGAGAAAAAAGATCAATATGTATAAAAATATTTAAAGTAACTTTTTTTATACTAGCAAAAACCTGAAATTTAAGGAGATGCCCCACCTATTGGGAAATGGCTAAAAAAATTAGTGTATTATATCGTAATGGTATATTACTGCATTTTTTTTAAAGCTTTTTATTTGCAAAACATATGTATGAGTAATTTTTCAACATTGACCCTTACAAAGCTTTCCATTAACACATTTTTCCTCCTAGTCCCCACCCCTCCCTACATAGCAGGAAGTCTGCTACATGTTAATCATGTTAAAATACTTGACAAATCGAATATGTGTATACGTATTTTTTTTCTTTTTTCTTTTTCTTCTTTTTTTTTCTTCTTATGTGTATACATATTTTTAAAGTTATCTTGCTGTGCAAGAAAGAGCTACAAGAAAAAAAATCTGAGGAAACACAATGCAAGCAAACATCAACAGAGAACATGAAAATGCTATGGTATGATCCACATTTCATATCCCTCTCTTTGGGTGTATATGGCTTTCTTCACTGAACAACTGGAACTGGTTTGAAACATTTCATTGTTGAAGAGAGCCATGTCCATCAGAATTGATCATCATATAGTCTTGTTGCTGTGTATAATGTTCTCCTGGTTCTGCTGATTTCACTCAGCATCAGTTCATGCAAGTCTCTCCAGGCCTCTCTGAGATCATCCTGCTGGTCATTTCTTACAGAACAATAATATTCAATGACATTCATATACCATAATTTATTCAGCCATTCTCCAATTGATGAGCATCCATTCAGCTTCCAGTTTCTAGCCACTACAAAAAAGGGCTGCCACAAACATTCTTGCACATGTGGGTCCCTTTCCTTCCTTTAAGATCTCTTTGGGATAAAACCCAATAAGGGTCAAAGGGTATGCACAGTTTGATAACTTTTTGAGCATAGTTCCAAATTGCTCTCCAGAATGGTTGGATCCGTTCACAGTTCCACCAACAATGCATTAGTGTCCCAGCTTTCCCACATCCCCTTCAACATTCATTATTATCTTTTCCTGTCATATTAGTCAATCTGAAAGGTGTGTAGTGGTACCTCAGAGTTGTCTTAATTTGCATTTCTCTGATCAATAGTGATTTGGATGGAGCACCTTTCAATATGACTAGAAATGGTTTTAATTTCATCATCTGAAAATTGTCTGTTCATATCCTTTGACCATTTATTGATTGGAGAGTGGCTTGAATTCTTTTTATTTATTTATTTATTTGAATTATTATAAATATGAGATAATTCTCTATATATTTCAGAAATGAGGCCTTTATCAGAACCCTTAA
Source organism: Myrmecobius fasciatus (assembly GCA_023553655.1). Lineage (NCBI taxonomy): Eukaryota > Metazoa > Chordata > Mammalia > Dasyuromorphia > Myrmecobiidae > Myrmecobius > Myrmecobius fasciatus. The sequence goes on along the minus strand of JAJPUD010000854.1, from coordinate 148,835 downwards.
ATGTAAAAATGATTTCCCAATTAATTGCTTCCCTCCTAATCTCGTCTGCATTAGTTTTGTTTGTACAAAAACTTTTAAACTTAATATAATCAAAATTATCTATCTGGTGTTCAATTAAGAGTTCCAGTTCTTCTTTGGACACAAATTTCTTCCTTCTCCACTGGTCTGAGAGGTAAACTATCCTATGTTCCTCTAATTTGCTTATATCACTCTTTATATCTAAATCATGAACCCATTTAGATCTGATCTTGGTTTGTGGTGTTAGGTGTGGGTCACACCCTAATTTCTTCCATACTAGTTTCCAATTTTCCCAGCAGTTTTTGTCGAATATTGAGTACTTATCCCAAAAGCTGGGGTCTTTGGGTTTATCAAACACTAAATAGCTATAGTTATTGCTTAGTTTGCCCTATGATCCTATCCTATGCCACTGATCGACTACTCTATTTCTTAGCCAGTACCAAATGGTTTTGATGATCGCTGCTTTATAATATAGTTTTAGATCTGGTACAGCAAGGCCACCTTCATCAGCCTTTTTTTTTTCATTAATTCCCTTGAAATTTGCTATATTACTGTGGCTAAAAAATGACAAAATGGACAGTCTCTGAGAAGACTGGGAAAACTGATGTAGAATGAAGTGAGCAGAACCAGAAAAAATTATACTATAATAATGTGAAAATGAGCAATTTTGAACTCAAGAACTCTGATCACTATAAAAATCAGCCATGATAAAGAATGGTACTCTCCTTCTGAAAGGAAGTCAATAGACTAAATATGCAGAATGAGATTCACATCTTTGGATATGGCCAAATTTGGGGGTTAATTTGGCTGAACTTATTTGTTACTGCTCCAAAAAGAAAGGTTGAATTAGAACATGGAGGTCCCTCCCACTTCTAAATCCATGATCTTGGGATTGCATAAAAGTTGCCTCAGACTTCTCCAAAATTATTTGGCCATGGGATCAGATACAGACACTTTGCCTGAAAAGTTGATGCCCTGTAATTTGACATTACACCAGAGATGTGCTGGTAAATGTATAACAATCAATTCTCCAGGGGGAAAAAACTTCAACAAAACACACTTATAAGTTTAATCAAGTTAAATTTAACATATCCCCCATCACTTTCTTAAGTGTAGAAATCAACAAAACAATAAATTGATTCCTGGTTTGTAGTATTTGCTGATTTACAAGGTGTACATGGTCACACTAAAAATTTAATAATCAGTTCTCAACAACTTGTATGAGTTGTTTCCCACATCACTATAATACACCTTAGCTAAACATGAGGAGCCAAGGAGCTCCAGAGGCAACGGATTTTCCCCACATTCTGCTACAGTGGAGCAGAACTGTCTACTTGCTTCATGGGAAAAGACAAAGTTTCCAATTCAAACAGGATACATTCTTGATTAAAATAATAATAAAAATACTGTGTGACCATAGACAAGTCACTTAATTCCAATTGCCTCAACCAAAAAAAGAAGAAAGGAGGAAGGAAGGAGAGGAAGGAGAGGAAGAGGAAGAGGAGGAGGAAAAGGAAGAGGAAGAAGAGGAAGAAGAAGAAGGAAGAAGAAGAAGAAAGAAAGAAGGGGAAAGATAGATATGAGAGGGAGAAGGTGGCCAAATAGCAATAACTCACATTTATGTAAAAATTTTTAAGATTTACTTTTTTTTTCACAACAACCCTGTGAAGTAAATAGTGTAAATATTATTTCACAAATGAGGAAATTGAGACTCAGGGCTGATAAGAATGTTAAATAGATATCTACAGCAGAATCTACATTTCCTCCTGACTCTACCACCATTTTCTCACTATCCCACGTTGCCTTACATTATCTCCTAAGTAGAACAAGACAAAGGCAAAGTCCAGAACAGAGGCTGAGCCCTGCTGCATATAGCATTTCTCCTGGAATAGACAAGTAGATAAACCATTTATGAAGCACTTACTATGTACAACAGGCTGGGGATACAACAATAAGAAAACAAGACAGTCCCTATCCTCAAGGACTTTATATTCTAAGGAGAGAAATAACACATAAAAGGGATGAGGGAGGGAGTGGATGTGGTGTGAAAAATTACAGAAAGAACTTGGAAGTCTGCTTTTGAACAACACAAAGTAAAAGCTTAACTATCAGAGCCTGGAGGTGACAGGGGTAGATTCCCAGCTTCTAATATAAGGGAGATGAATTAGTGAGACTGATCTAGGATGGAATTTCCCCCCTTGTTTGTTCCCCCATCTACTGAAGGATGAAATTATTGTTTAAACAAAGTCTAGAAGTCATTAACTTCTCTGTTCTTCCTCTCTAATGCCTCTAGGATAAAAACACAAATTCCTGTTTTGCTTGTAAAGCTTTTCACAATCTGGCCCCAATTTATCTTTCCAGCCTTAATCCAATGCAACTTGTTCTGTCTCTTGTTCCTAACCTGTGGCACTCTTTCACCTCTGTACCTTCATATTGGCTGTCTCCCTTATCTGGATTGATTCCTGCCTCAACTGAATTTTTTCTTCCTTTAAGACCCTGAAGCATTTCCCAATACTCCCAACTTCTAGTGCCCTTCCTCCCATGACTCTGAATTTAATAATTATTTATTCTTTTCATTTCCAGTCAGTAGCCTGTCATTTGCCATTGGTTTTCAGAGATTTTCAATCATGTATGACTCTTTGTGACCCCATTTGGGGTTTTCTTAGCAAAGATACTGGAGGGGTTGGCCATTTCCCCCTCTAACAAGGAAACTGAGGTAAACAGGGTTAATTAAGGGACTTTCTCAGGATCACACAGCTGTTAAGTATCTGCTGAAGCATCTAATGAAAAAGAGTCTTCCTGACTCCAGGACCAGCACTCTATTCACCATACCACACAGGTGCCCTCTAGCCTGTCAAAGCTCTATTTTAAGCCATGGGCCAGAAATCTGAATCTCATTCACAGACATCATCATCTTAGCCTGTTTATTTCCCAAATCAGATCTTTTTTCTTTCCTTGTAACCTTTATTTTCAGTAGAGAACACTGATGAAAATATCTGCTAAGCTCTTCTAATTTTCCTTCTCTGGTCCAAGACTTTGTCATTTGGGCAAGGCTTTCTAAGTTCCTTTCAGTGGCATTTTTTTCCATTTATAATGTAGTAATCTATTCTGAGAGGTCTTTGGAGGTTTTTTTTTTTTTTTTTTTATCATATCTTGTTTGCATATAGGTAGGCAGCAGACTTTTACTGTTATCATCAGTACCCTGAACAGAGAATCAATGACCACCATAACTCTCTTCTCTTACCTTTACTCATCTGATAGCACCTTTGGCTCTCCTCTAATCATCATTGCTTAAAAGTTCCTCTCCAAAATACCTAACTCTCATCTTTTCAAGAAGAGTCATAAATGTGGTTTTAGTTCAAATTTATAGTGGTTTTTCTTCCTTTCCTTCTTGATGTAACATTTTTCCATTCTCCCTCAACAAACTGATTCTGCAATCACATTATTTTTTTTCCTGAGGCAATTGGGGTTAAGTGACTTGCCCAGGGTCACACAGCCAGGAACTATTAAGTGTCTGAGAGCAGATTTGTACTCAGGTCCTCCTGACTTCAGGACTGGTGCTCTACCCACTTCACTACCTAGCTGCCCCTGCAAACACATTCTTTTCCTATTGTCTTGACTCCCTCTGCCATTATACCCTACAGCCTAGAATGTGAACTCTTTCACCTTCTCTTTGAACAAATTGCAACACAGAAATCCAAATCCCTTCATCTCTGGTACCCCTAGTATCATGGGATTTTGAATTAGAAGGAATGTTAGAAATCATATAGAGTGTAATCTTCTCATTTCACAAATGAGAAAACTGAGACACAAAAAAAGTAGATGAACTTGCCCCAAATCAAGAAAGAGTAAAACAAAGCCAAAATTTGATCCCAAATTCAATACTCTTTTTATTATACCTTATGTACTCAAAAAGAAAACCATAGAATTTTAGTGTCAGATTTTAGTTCTTTAAAGATTTTTCAGCTCAATCATATTTTTGAGATTTGGGAACTAAATAACAAAATGGCAACAGCAGTTGGGAGCAAGTCTTACCTGGTGCATCATAGCGATCCACCTCCTTGTAGGAGACAGACATGACTGGATGCTTGAGCTTCTCCCGGAAATCAGTGATGGTCTGGTAGACCAGGAAGACAGCCACAGCCATGAGCAGCAGGTAAATGAAGATTAACAACACTGAAAACACATTCTTTAGGCACGCCTTGCTGAAGCGGATGCTGTTGATGACAGATTCGCTGTCTAGGACTGGAGATGACAAAGTAATGATGAAAAGATTGTCCCTCATATACAGAAAAAGATACTTCTAATCTACCTAATCATAAGATACTTCAATTGTGAGTTATCTTCCCAACTGTAGAGATTAACTGCACAGATACACTTGTACTTACTCATGTGGTTCTCCTTATGAAAAATGATGTACTTGGTTTACTGGGATCAGGGGGGTAGCCTATGACCATAAAAACTGAGGAAAGGTAACTAGTCCACAGAAATACTGAAATTTTTACTTTTGCTCCTGCACTTGGTATTTAAAAGAACCATTGGTATAAGCTATCTATAATCATGATACAGTTAAGGCACCTTGGATATTCCATATCTATGATGCAGGGATTTTGGAATCACTAGAAAAACTTCAATTTTTTTTTTGGTAGTAACCAGAATAATTTATATAAAATAAACTGAGGCACTACTTAATACTCTCAAACCAGCAAAGATAGATAAGAATGATAAACATTGGAGGGATCAAGGCATACTATTAGATTGTTGGTGGAACTACAAATTCTGCAATCTTTTTGAGAGCTATTTTACAGTGAGTTACAAAACTGATTATACCTTTTGAGAAAGTGATTTCACTACCAGGTCAATCTCCTGAATATGTCATTTAAAAGGAAATAAATGATTTGTTATAAAATATCAATAAAATAACCTTACTTTAAAAAGTCAAAAACTGGAAAAATGCCTTTTATATGCTAGGCACTTGCTTGATGCTAGGGTAACAGAGACAAACACAAAATGGCCCCTAACCTAAAGGAACTTGTAACGTGTTGGAGTGACAACAGGTACTCGGATAAATAAACATGAAGCAGCTCTGGATGGAGGAGGGGAGGACATTAACTACTGATCTTGGTGGATCATAGTGGTCCTTATGTAGGAAGGCTTGAGATAGGCCTTAAAGGAAACTGAGGATTCTGTGAGGTTGGGTGAGGAAGAAAAGAATTTTGGATGGATGGAATTAATTGGGGGGAAAGATGGAATTAATTGTGACATTAATGTAGCAAAATTATTTTTAAAATAATAAATATGAAAAACAATGAAATGTAGGAAAATATCTTCATATGGATCAAAGAAAATAAAATCAAAACAATGACTTGCATACTGTGACTCTATTAAAAATACTAGTAACAGAAATCTGATAAAAAAAATACAGGCAGAAAGAGATACCACAGAGCACAGAACTCTACCAGCCATAATCCATCATAATTATAGGATGATAAAATCTCTATGCTCTATAAAAGCAACCATTTCTATACTTTAGCATTTTATTTTGTTTTGTTTTATTTTTCTATAGTTATCTGGTAAAGTTTCTTCAGGGAAAATCATAAGCTTGTTTTGGAAGAGCTAAGGGATGAAACAGTGTTTTTCCCAATATCTAAGATAAGAGAAGTGGAGCTCCCCCAAGTTTCCTTTCCTAGAGGCAGCCAGCAGCAGCACTTTGAATGAAGCTTACTTACTTATTATGTCAGAGATTAGAGCCAAAAGGCAGCTTTGATGAATGAGCTCTTCCCCATTTGAGCTTTCCTTCTTTAATACCCTCCTGTCTTCTGCTATAATTCTCTGAGGCTTCAAAATCCTATCAATGACAGTCACTCTTTAACTTTAGTAGGCTAGTGAAAAGGGCATTGGATTTGGAACCTGGAGATTGTAGCCTATAATCATGGCTCTAATGCTTACTAGCTCTATGACCATGGACAAGTCACTTATAAAAGTCACTCTTCAAAACTCAGTTTACTCATCTATAAGATGAGGATATTAAGACAAACTACCTTCCTCACACTGTAGTTGTGAGAAAAATTCCTTGTCAACATTAAAATATGTAAGTGTAAATTATTGTCATTATTATTAATCTTGGCTCCATTTTAGCCACCTATTGGCAAAGTCACTCTGGAGACTTCCTCATTACTTGGAACAACTGATTTTCCAATCCCTATTCAAGAAACTCCAGTGGTTTCCCTACTAGCTCTAAGATAAAATTTTTTAAAAAAATCTGACTCAGGGCCTGAACTTTTATGCTAACTATACATTAATTAGTTTTTTTAATGTACTCTATGTACCAACCAAAGTGGCTTTTGTACTCTCCTGAGCACCTGTGCTGTTCCACCAAAGTGCCTGGCACATGGTCTCCCTCCTCACCCAATCCCAAGAATCCCTAGTTTCCTTCAAGGCCTATCTCAAGCCCTCCTACATAAGAACTACTGTGATCCACTAAGATCAGTAGTTAATGTCCTTCCCTCCTCCATCCAAAGCTGCTTCATGTTTATTTATCTGATTAATTCCAAATACACTACAAGTTCCTTTAAGGTTAGGGGCTGTTTTGTGTTTGTCTCTGTAACCCAAGCATCAAATAAGTGTGCCTACCATATAAAAAGCACTTAATAAACTCTTTTTAAAAATATTTTACTTCCCCCCAATGATATATAAAGACATTTTAACTGTTTTTTAAATTAATAATCTCTTGTTGAATAAATCAATGGAGGCAAGAAACTGAACGATGAACGATTTTACTCTAACTACAAGCTCTAAACTTTTTACTTCTCCCACTTCCTGAACCCACTATTTGTTCTTAACACCAAATCCCCTTCCTATGTTCCCAGGCCAACAGCTTCCTCTTGATTTCACCTAGGACCCTGAGTCAGCCATTTCAATGCTACACTTTCTACAAAGTATATACCTACAGGATAATATCCAAATCCTTTGCTAGGCATTCAAGACCACCCACAGCCTGGCCACAAACCACCCTGCCAAGCTTTTCTTCTCACTAGTTAATAAAATTATATTAAGAGCTAGTGATTCAACATGACTAATGTTGCACATGTATAAACTATTTTAAATTGCTTGCTGTCTTGATGGGGGAAGCAAGAAAGGAAGAAGAAAAATTTGGAGCTCAGAATCTCATAAGAAAATGAATGTTGAAAATTGTCTTTTCCAAAAGATTCATGATGGAAAATACTATTTACATCCATTAAAAGGTCTATGGAGTCTGAAGCATATTATTTTCACTTTGGGGGAGGTTTTTTGTGTTCTTAGTCCCTTTTTTCTGTTTCTTCTTTCACAACATGACTAATGTGGAAATACATTTACATGATTGCACATGTATAACCTATATTAGATTGCTTTGGCTCCTTTTTGGTTTTTTGCTTGTCAAAAAAACAAAAACAAAAACAAAATCGTCTTATTGGGGTCACAGAGAGCCAGACATAAGTGAAATGACCCAACAACAAAAAGTTTCAAATAAGAAAAGTTCTTTTAAAAAATTTAATTTAATTGCTGAGAAAATAATTAAAATGTCCATACTCTTTGACCTTGAGAACACACTGCTAGACACTGACTCCAGTAAAGTGCATAATTAAAGAAAGTCCCATATATACCAAAATATTGAGAGCAGCACTGTTTGTGAAAGCAAATAGCTGGAAATAAAGCAAATGCCTATCAATTGAGGAATAGTTTAGACAACACTGAGAGATACACAGTGTCAATGAAATAGAATATTATTATGTTGTAAGAAACCATCAACATGATGAATATCAAGAAACATGGGAAGATTTAAAAAGATACTAAAAAAAAAAACCAGAGCCAGAAAAATGGCACCCATAATGACTATGACAATGTCAATGTAATAACAACTATGTAAATGCAATAACAACAATGACAACCAAATCAAAACTGAATGCTTCAAAATTATAGTGATCAAGCTCAGCCCCCCTAAAAAAGGAGAGCCACACAAAGACCCACTGATTTGTCTTTTTTTCAGATGTAGAGGACAAGGGTGTGGCACACTGAATATAATATCAGAATTTTTTGATTATGTCTATTAGTTTTCCTGAATTAATTCTTCCTTTAAAAAAATCTTTATTATAAGAGATAGCTCTCTAAACAATAGCAATAAAGAATAAATAACAAAAACAACTGAATTGCTAGATTCAATCTGACATGCGTTTATTAAGCACTTACTATATGCAAAGCACTGTAGTAAATGCTGGGAGCTCAAAGATGAAAATGAAACCATCTTACCTGGAAAAATTCATATTCTCTTTGGTGAAAAAGGGTAGCAGTGAAATACACAGATAAATAAATATGGAGCCTTCTGAAAGTAAACAGAAGATAATCCAAACTTCCTATCATGAAAAATGCTATCCGGAAAGAAAACCAATGAACTCTGAATGCAGATCGAAGGATACAAATTTTTCCTTTTTTTTTTCCCTTTTTTTTTTTTTTTGTCTGTGTTTTCTTTTGCAGCATGGCTAACATGGAAATATGTTTTGCATGACTTCACATTATAATCAGTATCAAATTTCTTGCCTTCTCGGGGAGGGAAGAAGAGAATTTGAAACTTAAATTTTTTTAAATGAATATTAACTTTTTATATGAAATAACTAAAAATATTTTTCTTTAAAGAGGACCAAAAAGAACTTTTATTCAAGTGACCTAGAAAATGTTTTAGAACCATTATCTCTATGGTTAATTAAGTAGATTAATTCTCAAACTATTTTTCTATATTCAACATGAAGGACTCAGTTTTAATTTCTATCTTTGGATAAAAATATATTTTAAAAAAATACAAAGTCATTTCAGAAAGAACCCACATCTTTCCAAGAACCTTCAGGCCATCTCTGATCTCAAAGTCTCCCATCTCTGACAATAATCTTGATAGTGTCTACCTCTGTTCTTCAAAAAAAGAAATAAGGCAGACTTTTGTCTCCTAAAGGCAGGAAACAGGGATCTTGGCTGTCAGGGGGTACTTCCTAGATAACACTCCAGATCTGAAAGTGGAAGATGTCAGCCTGGGACTTCACTTCCTGCTCTGACAATTTGTATAGTGCCCTGGAAACTTAAACATGGAGACTGAAGGCTATAGAGGCTAAAATTCCCTACAATCACTTCCTGACTACTCTGTTCCTTCAATAAAAGAAAACACAAAAGAAAAACCTTCCTATGGAATTAGCCTAGTATGTTCTCACATTCTTTTAATGAGTTAAAAAAAAAAAAGTCCCCTTCCTACAAACAGGATGAGAAGTATTTGGAGAGCAGTTCAAGTCGAAATTTTTTTGTTTGTTTTAATGTAGCTGCCAGTTCAGTATGAGTCTCTCTCTATGCCATACAATATAAGTGTCATAGGGGGGAAGGGGGCTAAATCTTAGGCTGGGGGCTAAATCTTAGGCTGCTCTGAAACTATAAACATACTAAAGGATGTAATAATGACACTGGCTTTTAACCTGCTCAGGTCACATCGGGAGTCGGTTGGTTGTCGTGCTTCATTCTCAAAGAGATTCAAAATGACATTACTGTGTTGGAGTTGAGTTACAGTGTGTCCAATATGTGGCTGATCAGACCAAGATGAGCAGGGAAGGCTCTATCCACAGATTGGGCACAAATAGTCCAGATCAAAATTGTAAAGATGTCTCTAAATTTGCTCTTCTCTCTCTCTCTCTCTCTCTGTCTCTATCTCTCTCTCTGTCTCTCTTTTTGCTGAGGCAATTAGGGCTAAGTGACTTGCCCAGGATCACATGAATAGGAAATGTTAAATGTTTGAGACTAAATTTGAACTCAGGTCCTCCTGACTTCAGGGCTGGTGCTCTAATCACTGTGCCATCTAGCTACCCTTCTCTCATTTCTTTTGAGCTTCTGCAATTCTGCTTTGCTCATAGAGAACAGTGCCTTCTTTGATGCAGGTATGCTATGTTGGATGGTTCTTTGCCAGCATCTCCCCGTCATGCAATTGATATCTGTAAGAATAGCATTGTATCACTTCTTCTGCCCTCCGTGTGAGCACCTTCTTTACTTGAGTTCTCCATAAAACAGCGTTTTAGGCAAAGGCATTAGAACAATGCAGCAAACCCATCAGAGTTGTGCTCTCTGCAGTGCTTGGCAATTTAATGTGAGAAAGGACTTCAGTGTTTGGTCCAATGTCTTTCATGTGGGCTTACCATGCTGGATGGTCCTACACCAGTGTCTCCTATGTCTCACAATCAATTCAAGTTCTTCAGAGGACCTTGAGAGTGTATTTGTACATTTGTACACTTTAAGAAGGGCAAGGATAAACTGGAGGACTTTGAAGATAGTGACCAAGAAAAAACTGGAAAACCATTTAAGTATCAGTTGAAGGAATAAGTCTTCTTGGGAAGACTTAGGGAAAATATGGTATCTGTATTCAAGTACTTGGAGGGTTAGAAAGAGAATTAGGTATGGAATAATGTGTGTGTATGTATACATACACACAAATATATACACATACATGGAAAATGGAGATTCATGGTTTCCTATCCAATTCTCTATTTGTGTTCCACTCTTTCTAGTGCTAAAGTTCAAAAGAAAGAACAAAATTTTAAAAAGAAAGGATTAGATTTGTTTTGTTTTGGTCCTGATAATAGTACTAGAACTAATAAGGGAAAGCCGACATATATTTGGAGCTTAGTTTAAAGCCAGAGTTCCTAACAATTAAAACTATTCAAAAATAAAATGAGCTGTCCTGGAAGGCAGTTGAATTTGTCATCACTGGAGATCTTCATGATGATGTGCTGGGTATTTTGTATAGGACTCAATAACCTCTGAGGTCCCTTTTAATGCTGAGCTTTTGAGATTCTGTGATTCTCTCCTGTATCTCAGGTCCCTGAGAGGCCACTGGATCCTGCTCCTTTCAGACAAGTGAGTGAATGGACAAAGTGCACCTCCTCTAGAGAACCTTTCCTAACTAAGTGCATAACAGCCAGCGTCTTCATAGACTTTCCTACTTCATTACCCTCCCTGATTCAGGTATAGGAAGAAAAGAGCATCAAATTTAGCCTAAACCTACTCAGAAACTTAAGAAAAGCCAAGACTATCACATGTCAACTGACCTGCCCAGCAGGCTGCAAGTGTACCCATCCAAGAGATAATAAGTACTCATATTCTTCCAGCACTTTAAGGTTTACAGTGCAGTTTTTCTTACAACAACCCTGTAAGATACATAGTGTCAGGGTTACTATCCCACGTTATAAGATAAGGAAACTAGGGCTCAAGGACCTGATCACACAAAATCAGATCCCTTCCCATTTACACTAGCTGTTCTTTTTTCTTTCTTTCTTATTTGTTTTTCTATTTTTTTTTCAGGTTTTTGTTTTGTTTTGCTTAGGCTATTGGGGTTAAATGACTTGCCCAGGATCACAAAGCCAGGAAGTATTAAGTGTCTGAGACCAGATTTGAACTCAGGTCCTCTTGACTTCAGGGCTGGTGTTCTATCCACCTAGCTGCCCCCTATACCAGCTGTTCTTAATCTGGAGTCCATGAACCTTTTTTCTTTTTAATATTTAAATAATTATATTTCATAACTAGTTTTCTCTATAATCTTCTATATATTTTATTTTATGTACTTAAGAACATTATTCTAAGAAGGGGTCCATAGAGTTCACCAGATTGCCCAGTGGGGTTCATGACTTAGAGAAAGCTAAGAACTCTGGTACTGAGTGACTTCTGAAGAGAACTAACGAGTACTGGCACATGGCCTGAAAGGCACTCTGAGGAGTAACCCATTAGCAGGATGGAGGCAGTGGGAAAATCTCTGAATTTCTAGATACTCTACCAAATGGTCTAGTGTCACTGAGCTTCCCCAGATGGCTTTGGGGGAGATCAACCCAGCCTTGAGTATGAGACATAGCTAGACAAAAGGGATAGCACTGCCCATGTCTGCACAACCTTATTAAATATGTATAGCTTCAGAAATAGGGGAACAGGGATCTCCTCAATGGGGCTCGTAACAAGAGCCCCATCTGAGACAGATGCAACCAGACACCAGAGGCAGGTGAAGATGTTTGGTCATCCACTTAAAGCTATTGCCCAGCTCCTAAGTGTCTTAACCAGGATTCTTGCTGCTCCCAATGTCTTTTTCAGACTGTACTGAAGATTCTTCACAACAAAGTCATAAAGACACCTAAAGACTGTCCCTTATCCTGGAACTCATTCCCCAACTTACCTGGCAAAATGCCTGAGCCTTTGTCTTTGGAATCCTTCCTTTCTTTCTCCTCCACTCTGTCTGAGTTCTCAACCACTTGATCCAGATCTTCATTTAGCTAGGAGAGAAACATCATCAAGCAAAGGATCTGTAGTGAAAGGAAACTTATCATCTCACAAGTGACCTGGTTCAGAACCCTTCCCCTTCACCCTTAGCATGGTGTAAAAAGCACCTGATATGTAGCTAGAAGCCTAATGGGATAACCTCGAACTTGGCACTTTAACTCTGAGCTTCAGTTTTTTCATTTGCAAAATGGGAATAATATCCCACCAATCCCCCAGCATTACTATGAAAAGGTGTATTGTCAGTCCTAAAACACTAAAAATGGACTTTTATACAGTATAATTAGGTAGGTAGAACAAATATTATCATCCTCATTTTCCAATCATCTGGCTAGTAATAACTGCCAGAACAGATATTCCGTTCCAATCACCTAATTCCCAAATTCAGTGTTTTTTTTTCCATTCAATGCACCACACAGACTTTTCTGTAGGTATACAATATATCACCATGTGTTATGTCATAAAAATATGACATTGTTGTGTCATATTAAAAATTGGAAGGATGCTTAGAAATCTTATGTTCTAAATTACTCACTACAAGAATATCTTTTGCAAATGGCACATGTTTAACCTATATCAAATTGCTAGCTGTTTTGAGGAGGGAAAGAGGGGGGAAGAGAGAGAGAAAAATTTGGAACAGAAAGTTTTGCAAAGGTGAATGTTGAAAACCACCTTTGCATGTATTTGGAAAAATAAAATACTATTTAAGAAAGAAAAAAGTTTAAATTTTTTTTTTAAAAAGAGTATCTTTCGGAATAGCCTCTGCTTGAGTACTTCCAGTAACCAAAAGGTCACTATTCAGTACAAATCAACCATTCTATTATTGGCCAGACCTAAAAGATAGAAGTTTTTTCTTATCTTAAGCTGAATTTCGACTCTTAGAAATGTCTACCCAGGCTTGTTTCTGGATTAATAATACAAAGCAAATCAAATATGTTTTTTTTTCTATGTGGTAAGTCTTCAAATGTTAAAAGAGCTATCATGTACCCCAGAAACCTTCTCCAGATTAAATTCTTTATATGATACAGACAAAAACTTCCCTTTTCATACTGAAGGGCTATCAGAAGGATAGGGATAAGGACTGATGTTTTCATTAGTATAAAGAATTCCCAGGTGAGGAAACTCCCTCTACAGATTCCAATCAGCATCTTCTTGGCAACTTACAGAGTTGCCTAGAGCACTGAGCACTAAGATGTTAAGTAACTTGCATAGGAGAGTGAAGGGGAAGGAAGTGTACAATCATTTATTAAGCCCCTACTATGTAGTAGATACTATGTTAAGTGCCTTACAAATATTTCATTTAATCCTTGCCACAACCCTGGGAGGTAGGATCTGTTATTTCCATTTTACAGTTGAGGAAACCGAGGCAGATAAAAGTTAAGTCATTTGTCCAGTTGGTGTCTGAGGCCCAGTTCTATCCACTGTACCACTCAGCTGCTTCTAAGGTTACAAACTTATGTATCATAGGCAGGACTTTGGGATCTGCAAGGCCAGCTCTCTAGTCACCATGTCATACTGATTGTCATCAAAATGATAAAATGACATGAGAAATTTCCCTGAATTTTTAAGATTCTACATGAATTCAAGTCACCTTGAAAATTCTTACTTACTTTTTAAAAAGAGAAACAAAGTATAAGAGCAACTAAAAAGATATTAGGAAGGCTGATTAAGACAGAAAGAGGGGCCTGGGACAGAACTATGGACTGCCCACAGTTGAGGACTCACAGAAACTTAAGGACACAGCTGACATGGTTGTCTTCAAAATTTTGTTTTTGTCTAATAATCAGAACAGATCTGAATCCATTGAAGTATAGAGACTCATTTCGTTGATGAGATTAGCCAATCATAGTATGGGACATTCAGTTGTTAAGGAACTTCCCAATTTCAAGATTGGTTCTCTCTTTGGTAGGTCACACTGCATCTCAAGGACCTAAAGAATATTGAGGTTTCAGTTGCTTATTTAGGTCTAGGCCACAGCAGGACTGTAGGACCTGCCCAGGGGCTGCTGGCCCCTTTTTTCTCCCACAATCTTCTATACTCCAACCCCCAACAAAGTTCCATGCACACTTTCCCAAAGCAAGTTCTAAACATGCTCACTCATTCATATGACCCAGCCCAAAGAATCTGCATTCAGCAAATGTTGTAACCTCAAGCTAAATTCTCTCAGTGTAGGCAAAAATATAGACAGTTCTCCAAATGACTTTTTTCTCTTATGTGAATCTCAGAACAAGAATCTCTGAGGAAGAATGAGCAAATCAATTTGCCTAAAATTGAACTGAATATATATGTATGGAGAAATGGGGAGATAAGGTTGAATTGGCATGGACAACTTGAATTTCAGGCAAGTTGTTATAATTTTGTTCAAGAAATAATGGCCAGCAGTTCCCATGGACTAGGGAACTCTCCCAGAGAGAGGACTGTGGGAACTGAGTGTGGATTACAACATAGCATTCTCACTCGTTGTTTGCTTGCATTTTGTTTTCTTACTCATTTTCTTTCCTATTAAATCTGATTTTTCTTATGCAGCAAGACAATTGTATAAATGTTTACATATATTGGATTTAACATATATTTTAACATGTATAACATATATTGGATTGCTTGCCATCTAGGGGAACATGGGGGGGAAGAAGAGGAAAATTTTGAACACAAGGTTATGCAAGGGTCAGTGTTGAAAAATTATCCACGCATGTTTTGAAAATAAAAAGCTTTCAAAAAGAGAGAGAGAGAGAGAGAGAGAGAGAGAGAGAGAGAGAGAGAGAGAGAGAGAGAGAGAGAGAGAGAGAGAGAAGTAGAGAAGTAATGGCCAACAATTCACATGGACTTGTGATGGAGAGAGCCAATCTGCACCCACAGAGAGGATTGTAGGGATTGAGGGTGGAAAACAAGATAGTATTTTTCACCTTTTTTGTTATTTGCTTGTATTTTGTTTTCTTTCTCATTTTTTTCCTTTTTGATTTGATATTTCTTATGCAGCATGATAGTTGTAGAAATACGTATAGAAGAGTTGTACTTTTTTTTTTTTTTAACATATATTGGATCACTTGTTATCTAGGGAAGGGGGTAGAGAGAAGGGAAGAAAGGGGAAAAAATGGAACACAAGGTTTTATAAGGGTGAATGTTAAAAATTATCCATGCATATGTTTTGAAAATAAAAAGCTTTAATAATTTATATGTGCATATGTCTATATACATACATATAAAATAAGTAATGGCCAGCCATTGAAGTTTTTTGAGCTTAGAAGCAAAATTATAAGATCTTCAGAGGAAAATCAACTGGACCAGTAATTTCTTTAGCATAATGAATTCCATGGTAAGGAAATTCTCTCTACCACTGCAGATTTTTACTTTTTCTGCCACTTAGCGTTTTATAGAGCAGTCTAGAACAGAGAGAAATTAAGGGACTTGCCCACAGTCATACCAGGTATGTGTCAAAATTATGCCAAACTGCCTTTTTAAGAAAAATTAATCTTGTAATAATATGAAGGGTGGATTGGAGGAAGGAGAGGATGAAGTATGGGAGGAAATTAAAAGGCTAGGTAGCCACATTCTGATAAAGTATTAAGAGGCATGGATATGGATAATGGGAAAAGTCAAGTCAACAAGAAAGAGACATTTTGGAGGAAGAACTAATTAATTAACTAACAGATCTTGGTCACAAGCTGACTACAAATGGGGGAGGGGAGGGATGAGAAAGGAGAAAGTGCTCTAAGTCTGACACTGAGCTTGGGTGACTCTCAGAACAGTGATGCACTAGTGGAAATAGGGAAGTCGGGAGGATGAGCAGGTTTGGGGGAGGGGAAGGTGATGAGTGTGGCTTTGGAAAGCTTGCAATGCCGCTGAGCCATCCAAATTGGAAAAAGTCCTTCCAACAGATACTGGAAGGAACGCAAGAAAAAGACCCAGGGCTGAAGAACAAGACGAGGCAATCATCTGCACAGAGGTGGTAGTTAAAGCTGTGTGAGTGGGTGTCTTCAAGGAGGAAGGGAGTGTAAGGATAGGCGAAAGCTCTTGCAAGTTAATATGAGTGTAAGGTGCTATCCTCATTATTATTCCTACCCAGCCTGGCCAGCAGCCCGAAGGTCCTGGGAGGAAAGGGGGCATGCCATCTGGTCACAATGGCAGCAGAGTAAAGGGCACTTCTCATTTGTAGCAAACATCCCGCTCCCGACCGCGGTCCCGGGATCCCAGATCTTCTAATAGCGCAGGAGATGCGTGAATCATTCACCTGCTGGTTATTTAACTACTCTTCTTAGGACTATGGGGCTCCCCAGCGGTCCCAGCAAGTGGGGACAAGCTGAGTTCTGCAGTTTTCTTCGTCCTACACACACACACACACACACACACACACACACACACACACACTCCCGTTGCAACTAGTGCTTGAGAAGGTGAAACCTACAGCCTTTCCCCTACTTCCCCCGCCATCCAAATAAACTTTTCTTTCGCCCCTTGCTCCCCAATACCTCTTGATAAGATGAAGACAGCTCCTGTCTGATCATGGCATCGATTGAAAGAGATGCTGAAACCCGGAGCCAGCAGTGCTCCCCGGGGTAGAGGAGAAGGAGGAGGAGGAGGACAGCAAGGACGGCAAGCAGCAGGAACAGTGAATAGTGCCCCGGGTAAACGGGTTCAACAGAACCTTCCCGGGAGTGCCGGCCCCCCGGGAAACTCTGAGGCGCATGCGCCTCGCCTGAAGGCAGGTTGTCGGGGCTAAAAGAGGACTGATTTTAGAGGCTTCTGGGAAATGTAGTCCTCCATGGGGGGGATTGTGGAGATTCAGAGGCTGTTAAATGCGGCACAGGAAGGAACTGGGTCAGTTCGCCCAGTTGCGCAAGAGCAGGCGTTTCTATACATTTCTTTTTTGGAGGGGAACGGAGAAATCAGAGAGTTGAAATGATGCGGAGAAAAAGGAGTACCCAAAGTCAGAAGTATATTAGAATCTTGTAATTTCAAATTCCTGGAAACATAAGCGTGCCCTAGTGTGCAAGCTTTAACTTTGGAGTCTGTTTAACTTAGTCTAAGAGAACTCTGATGTTGCCCATGTGGCAACATTGGAACTCTGTGGCCACATCTTCCCGCCTCAGTCCTCAGAGATAACAAGCGAGGGCTCTCATACAGCAGGGAATGAATGGCCTTTCTTTGTGTTCTTGTCTGAGGCTTCACCGAAGAGCCGCAAATAGTTGGCTGCTTATACCTTAATGAATGCATCTCTGTGCCCACTGCAGCTGCAGACCTGTATCCCCTCTCCTTCCAGTGTGGGAAGGCAACTCCCCTTTCCCCAAGCACATTTGGATGCACAAACAAGAATTATGTTCTTCCTTTTTAAATGAACAAGCAGTCAGCACAATTTGGAAAAATGAAGAATGTTAGACCTGGAAAGGCTCTTTGAGATAATCCTTTCTGCCCCAACTTCCCATTTTATTAAAATAAATACACGGAAAAAGGCCTCAAAAGAAGTGATGTCACACAGTTAGCAGACCTTGGCTTTTATATCTTTTCTCCTTCCTAGGCAATCTTACATAAAGAGGTGATAGTACCTCGAGGGCAGAGATTTCCTCTTGCCTTTCTGTACATCCCCGGCACTTAGCAGAGTGACTGACACCTGGTTAAAGATCAAAGTGAAATATTGTATTCAGTACAAGATACCGTAGTTTAGGCAAGAAATTTTAACATTTTCTTTTTTAAATATTTTCTTTCCTCAGTTACATGTAAAGATAATTTTAAACATTCCTTTTTTAAAATTGAGTTAGGAAAGAAATTGTTAAGCTAGAAGAATATCTGGAGGAGGCTATCTAGAATAGTGAAGGGTCTAAAATTCATAAATTAAGATGATTGGTTAAAGATTGTTTAGTCTGAAAAACAGAAGATTTTTTTTAAAAAATTCAATATTGAAACTATTTTCAAGTTTTTAAAAGTTATATAAAAAAAGGAGGTGGAAAGTGTTTGGCTCTAAATAGGCCACCTAATCCAAGTAAAACCAAGGGACTGATTGTCCTTTGCCCTAACATTACCTTAAGACAGTTACTGCTACTCACTGCCTGGTCTATTTGTCCATTTTGTTTGGGCCCTGGAGGCAGAACTTGGAGCAATAGATAAACGTTAGACCAAAAAAAAAAAAAAAAAAAAAAAGACTTGTTTATTGTTGAGTTAGGCCCAGAGGAAGAAACAGGAAAACTAAGTTTCATACATCTCAAATCTATTTATCTGCCCTAATCTCTCTCCTGATTTATAATCTTACCTCTCAACATTTCCAAAACTGAAGTCATTATATTCTCCAAAAAAACCCTTCTGTTTCTAACTTCCCTAATATTCTTGATTGTACTTTCATGCTCCCAGTGACCTAGGCTGATAACTTGGCATCATCCTTAACTTCTCACTCTCAAATCCTTACCCCATACTCCCAATATTCAATCTGTTGCCAAAACTTGTGGTTTTTATTTTCATGCCATCTCTCAAATATGTACCCTTCTCTCTCCTGTTACTGCCAATCACCCTGATTCATCACCTCACATATCAGCTATTGAAATAGCTTCTTGTTTGGTCTCTCTACAAGTGTCTGCTCTCTAATAATCTTCCACTGAGCTGTCAAAATGATCTTTCTAAAGTACAGGTCTGTTCATGTCACCCTTCTCTCCAGTTTACCACTCAGTAAGTTTCAGTGATTACTTATCCCCTCCAAAATCAAATATAAAATCTTCTATTTGGAATTAAAAACCCTATGAAATCTGCCCCTCTATATCTTTCCTATTTTCTTACATTTCATCCCACCATCACCACGACTACCACCACCATCTTGTTCGCTAAGATTTCATGATTGCACTCCTTGCTGTTCCTCAGACAAGACACTCCATTTTCCATCTCTATGCATTTCCCCCCCCCCCCCCCCATTCCTGGAATGCTTTCTCTCTTCATCTACACCATTTACACTTAGCTTCCTTGGCTTCCTTCAAGTTCCAGTTAAGATTCCACCATTTACAAGAAGTCTTTCCCAGTTCTTAAATTTCCTTATTTACTTTCCCAGTTTCCTTAATTCAGATACCTTCCCCTATCCCCAAAGGACTATGAAACTGTGCATACCCTTTGATCCAGCAGTATCTCTACTGGATCTGAAGCCCAAAGAGATCATAAAAAAAGGGGAAAAGACTCATATGGGCAAAAATGTTTGAGCATTGTAGTAGCAGGGAACTGAATATTGAATGGATGCCCATCAGTCAAGGAATAGCTAAATAAGTTATAACATATGAATGTTTTGGAATATTATTGTTCTATAAGAAATGACAAGCTGATTTCAAAAAAGCCTGGAAAGACTTGCATGAACTCATCCTAAGTGAAGTGAGTAGAACTACCAGAACACTGTACATAGCAACAGCTAAGATTTTGTGATCATTAACTGTGATGGACTTGCTCTTTTCAACAAAAATTCAAGGAAATTCCAATATATTTTGTTGGAAAAAGCCATCTGCATCCAGAGAGAGAACTATAGGACTGATTATGGTTCAAAACATAGTATTTTCACTTTGTTGTTGCTTGTTTGCTTGTTTTTCCGCTCATGCTTTTTTTCCTTTCACCTTTTAATGTGACTTTTCTTGTACAGTATGATGAATATAGAAATATGTGTAGAAGAATTTCATATGTTTAATCTTTATTGGACTGTTTGCTGTCTAAGAAAGAGGTAGTGGGGAGAGAAGGAGAAAAATGTAGAACAGAAGGTTTTGTAAAGGTGAATGTTGAAAGTTATTTTTGCATGCATTTGGAGGAAAAAGCTATTAAAAATAAATAATTCTAATGCCTTCCCTCTGTTAATTACTGTCATTTTATCCTGTATATAGCTTCTTTATACATACAGTGCCTGGCACTTACTAGGTGCTTAATTTCTATTCACCTTTTCCTGCCCTCCCCAAAAGAAAAAGAAATTCAATAGTTTCAAAAAATTAAAGTAGTTTCTATCAGAGGGCAATGGAGAAAGACAGGTGGTAGATATAAGAAGTCTGCCAAGTGTTAGCAATGAAGAACTTTATAGAAAGGAAATAACATATTTCCGTCATCAAGGAAATGCATGATAGGAAGAGAAGGTGGATTAGTGATCCTGGGAAGGTGCTGTTAGTATCCTCTTTTTGTCATTAGATATTGAGAATGTTAGATGTCATTAGAAATTTAGCATGTTGGGTGGACCTCCAAGCAGCAAACTTAAATGAACATTTACATACAAGAGTCAAAAACACAAGGTGGTCAATCATGGTTGGTTAATGCATGGCATAATTGTAGGGAAGTTATTGAGATCACAGGACCTATTGAGGTTTTGAGTTCATTTTTCATTCCTTTGAGTCTTCTCTGTTCGAGGCCACGGATTTTATGGGAGTATTTGCCCCTTGTTTTCTAAGTTTAGTTGGCTTATTTAATTATGCTTATTTGTTCTGTATGTTTATTTGATTGTTTTTGTTAATGGCTACTAAGTTTACAATAGAAAAAAATATCTTTTAATAAAGCCAAGGACAGCATGTGGGACAGAGAAATTGCTCGGTTCAATACCATGAGCTCTTTGCACAGCAGATAGCTAATAAAATCAAATATGAAAATCAATAAGAGGTAGACCCTTTGAGAGAAGACTGACACCGACAAAGCCTTTAATCAGTCAGTGTATCTTAGGGGAAGATTTCATTTTCAGGCAATGTGACTTTGAGGCTGATTTTTTTTTTCAAGTCCACAAATTCCTCTGATCTCATTACATAAAATCATTCAAGCCAACAGTTCCAGATTACACAGTAGCCTTTAGAGTCTATTTGAAGAACTCTACATTTAACTAATTAGTTGTTTTATTAGTGAGGAAATAGTAGGAATATCTCATATTTACATAGCACTTTCAGCTTTGCACAGCAAAATTACCCCATGAGCAAAACCCAAAGAAGATATTTTTGCTACCTAGACAAAGTCAAAAATTTCATAAGCCCTAACAACTGGGGAATGACTGACCAAATGCTGGCATAGGAATGTAATGGAAAACTATTGTGTTGGAAGAATTGATGAAAGAGAAACCTGGAAAAAGTTGTATGAACTGATCCAGAATGAAGGGAGCAGGACCAGGAAAAAAAAAAATGTATACAACAACAACAAAACCAGAAAGACAAATGGCTTTGAAAGATTTAAGAACTTTCAGGGGCAGCTAGGTGGTGCAGTGGTTAGAGCACCAGCCCTGAAGTCAGGAGGACCTGAGTTCAAATCTGGTCTCAGACAGTTCCTAGCTGTGTGACCCTGGGCAAGTCACTTAACCCCAATTGCCTCAACAAAAAGCAAAAAAAAAAAAAAAAAAAAAAATTTAAGAACTTTCTGGTTGATGCAACGACTAACAGTGATTCACCAAAAACCAATGAGGAAGCACCTTTTCTGACAGAGGTAATACCTGTAAGTGATAGACACAGAATGAATGATCCTAAATTGATGGGAGGTAGTTAAAAGAAACCTAAGGTTTCTTTTCTTTAAGAAAGCCTTAATGAGTATCCAGAATAGAGAATAAATACTTGATTATAGCATCTGATCTGTGTATCTACCCACACATACATATATATGTGTGTTTACGTATATCTGGACATATATATTGTATATACACACCACACACATACACACAGATAAAACATGTGACTATCATACAGAATATTGTTTAGGTAATGGACAGAGAGCCTTTTTTGTAGGCAAGAAAAACCTAC
The DNA here is from genome assembly GCA_023553655.1 of Myrmecobius fasciatus. NCBI lineage: Eukaryota > Metazoa > Chordata > Mammalia > Dasyuromorphia > Myrmecobiidae > Myrmecobius > Myrmecobius fasciatus. The sequence goes on along the minus strand of JAJPUD010000854.1, from coordinate 126,792 downwards.
ATTTAACCCTACTTGAGACATATTAGCTATGTATTCCTTGCCAAATCACTTAATCTTTCAGTGAACTGAAGCAATTCTTAAGATTTCAAATTGCAAAGTGTTCAGTCCCCATTGGTAGAGGAAGTGTCCTCCCTAGGAGTACCTTGCACCAATGAAATCACAAATCTAGACCCCCCCCCCATACCTAAGTATCCAACATAACACAGTATCAGTGTATTTAAAAACATAAAGAGATGGATTTTGATATTCTTTTAATATACACATCTCAATGGATTGCTCTTCTATGTAATCTTCACTTCCTTGTACTTTGGCAAAGGTAGAGATGAAGTGGAAGGAACACAAAACGGAGTTCAGGAAATTTGAATTTATCAATAGCTCGCTGTGTGACTTTGGACAATAAAAACTCATTTAGATAGCAATTGTAAAGTGCATTTGTATTTCACAACACCTCGTAAGCATTATTATCCTCATTTTGGAGGTGAAGAAA
>JAJPUD010000854.1:95898-126295 GCA_023553655.1 Myrmecobius fasciatus | reverse complement strand
GGTGGGGAGGTAGCAAGGGGCCGGCCTGGGGTGAGGCGGGCCGGGGCGGGGCTGGGAGCCTCGGGCTCTCCCGGTTCGGCCAGCCTAAGCCTCTCCTCCCTTGTCAGACCTCTCCGCCCCTCACGATGGCGGCTCGGGGGCCGTGGAGGAGACCGCGCTTCTGGCAGTTTTTATTGCCCATGGTGCTGGCCTTGAACTTGGCCGCTGTCCAGGCTCAGCAGACGCCGCGCACCCCAGAGCGCGGGCCCCCGGTGCGGCTCTTTACGGAGGAGGAGCTGGCCCGCTATGGCGGGGAGGAGGTAGCAGAGGGGGCGGGACGGGATCGGACTGGGGGGGGGGGTGTGGGCACAGACAGACAGACCCAAGAACTGACGGACTGATCGACCGCCCTGCCTGGGGTTCTCGATCCTGATGGGGGAAGAGGAGGGGATGCGAGACTGGGGGCTACGGGAGAGGTGGCAGAGATTCAGTGAGCTGCTGGGACTGGGTCCTGTCGAGCACCAAGGGGCGGGACTTCCCGCGGCCGACTTAGGGAGGAGGAGACTGTAGCAATAAACTGAGTCCCGGGTCCCTAAGGGAGGGAGAAAGGAAAAAGAGCAAATCTGTTTCTGGGGAGGCCTCATTCTGTGTCTGAAATCCCCTTCCCCTAATGAAACCTCAGTAATCTCCTGGCTTTTAGTCCTGAATCACTAATTCCTTGGGTGACCTTTGGGCAAGTGGCTCCGGCCCTTTCTCTGGCCCTCACTTAACTGATCTGAGAAATGAGGGGGTTCAACATCTGCCTTCTGACTTTTCTGATTCCCTTCAAGTTCTAGATAAAATCCCATCTTCTACCAAAAAAACCCTTTTCGTATTCAACCTTAATGCTAATATCTTCCATCTGTTGATGAACTGGGAATATTTTGTACATAGTTACTTGCATGTTGCCCCCTTCACTTGTGTACATTAGACTTGAATGTCCATTAGATTCTGCTCTTTGAGAGCAGTGATTGTCTTGCCTTTCTTGGCACAATGCCTGCTATATAGTTAGGGCTTAATAAATGCTTTTTGACTTACTGACTTTTGTCCACATGGAATTTGGGGGGACTATCTGCCTCTTCCCTCCTCCATCAGTTAAATGTGTTTCATAATATTTTGGGGGTTCCTTAACAAAAATATTTGCTTAAGATTTTTACTATAATTCAGGCTCTCCTTGCAACTCCCCAATCTCCCAGTAAAAATTCAATCAATCTCTTGGTGTGGTAGGTAATGCCATAGCTCCAGAACAGACTGATTGTCCTACTAAGGCGTTGGGTGAGCCAGCCTACATCATCCAAACTTAGTTCCTAACAAAATTGTGTTCAGTACTGAAAAGGTAGAGGCAATGACTTGGGGAGGAGGCAAGATCTGAGTTCAAATCTATCTTCAGAGGCTAGATGTGTGCCACTTGCTACTGGGCAAATCTTTTAACCTCTCTCAGCCTCAGGTTCCTCATTTATAAAGTGGACTTAGTAGTCCTTAAATTATTAAATCCTATATTCATTTGAATAAATACTGATCAAACACCTACTATATATGAGGCACTGTACTAGAACAATGTTGTTTATTCCATGACCTATTTTCAATAACAAAAATATGCTGTGAACTCCAAGGTAATTTAATATACTCTTCATCTCTTTAGATTTATTCATAAAGTGCATACTAACTACAATGTTATCTTTTGGCCTCCAAAGCTTTAAATTAAAATTTACCTTATGTTATGTCATAATTGGTTGGTTGGCTGATTGATTGTCCTTCATTCTCGAAAAGGCCCAAAATGACATCACTCTGTTAGAGTTGAGTTACAGTGTGTCCTACTGTGGCTGATCAGACCAACCTGAGCTTGGAATGCTCTGCCACAGGTCAGACATAAATAGTCCATATGAACATTCACCAATTCTACACATCTTCCATTTCTTTTGGATTAATTCAATTCTGCTTTGTACAGCATAACATATGAACGGTAACATTTTATTCTATTTGTAATTATGAAAACTAAATGTAAAATCATAAAACAAATTAATTTTAATGATATAAGTTATAACTTTAAAGATGTTTAAAATAATACAATGATCACTTGTAAACTTAATTTTGATGTTAGACTTTTATTTGAAGAGAAGTTTACAGTATTTAGTTTAACAACAAAAACAGTCAAATCTAGTACTATATTGGCCTTGTTTCTGTATTTTGATTTATAGTGAAAATAAAATGAAAATACTTTCTCATAGAAATATGAGGTAGAAAATGATAGGTAATTTTTACAAAAGGAAAATTTCTTGCTGAGAGATAGGAATTCATTTTTTGCTTTTACCCACTTAAACAGATGATTTACAATATACAAAATGCATACTCTTCCACTGGCTAATGACAAACATTGCCTTAAATGATAAATGCTCTTAAAGTGAAATTGCAGATATTGCTTCATTTTAACAGTTTAAATATATGCTAATCTTTATAAGGAAAGAATCTACTCAGACATGATTTTCTTTTCTAACACTAGCACCCCAGCTATATACTTACAAAAATTTACTAACCAATGTTACCAAACATCACTTAAAAATTCATATAACAATAATTAATAAGCAAAGCATGAATAGTAACTAAGTAACTAATATGCAAATAAATAGTTACTAATAAGCCAAGCATAAGTTTAAATCTGACAGCAACCTTAAAATTACAATAGGTAATATATGGTTTGCTTATACAGAACATTTGTGATGGTCAGTGATAGTTTCAAAATGACTTTTAATTATAGGAGCATGTACTCAGTGATCACAGTTTTCAAACCATCTGACATTTGCCCTGGAACACAAACATTCCTAATATCTCTATCACTTGATCACACAGCTGACAAGGTATAATTATATAGTGACAGAAGAGATGGAGGGAGCAGCTCTAGTGTGGTGTAAAGAAAAACAATGACAATAATGACATATAACTATATTTTGGGAATTGGTTCAGACTTTAATGTTGGACCTCTGTGTGTAGGGGGGGTAGTGGTCACTAAATTAAAAATTAAAGTTAATTGATGATCCAATTTAAGCAACCACTAAGGCTAGCTTGTAAGTGGTACAGAGGAGAGAGTGCTGATACTGGAATCCTGCATTCTAATCTGGCCTCAGATACTTTCTAGTTGTATAACCCTGGGCAAGTCACTTAACCCTGTTTGCCTCAGTTTCCTCATTTGTAAAATGATGCTAGAGAAGGAAATGGCAACTCACTCCAGTATTTTTGCCAAGAAAATCCCTCAAAACAACTGAACAAAAAAATAAGAACCATTATTTTAGACAATAAATACAATAGGAATTCAGAAAAGGATAAGTTCATGAAGTATTATAGTAGAAAATGCTTCATGGCAGAGATAGAAATTTGGTTAGTTTTTGAAAGATTTTGGATTAGGAGAGAGGAGTGGAGGATGAAAGATTAGCATTTTATGGATGTTGAAGGATGGGAATGAGAGGCAGCAAGTTAAGTGGAGAAGTGAACATAGTTTAGATAAGGGACAAGTCTGGCAAGATATTAAGAAGTTTGTGTAGGAGAGAGTGATAAGGTCACATTTGAAAGGAGGGGAATGACAGCAATATAATAATAACTTTTGGAGACATTTGTCTTAGACGAATATTGAGATGTGAGAGTGACTTTAACATTTTCTGAGCTTTGAGACCCCACATTAGGTATTTAACAAATGTTTGTTAACTAATTGCTTTTGGATTAAAGGTGCTAAGTAATTTAAAGGCACCTAAGCAGGTTCTGTTGGTTATTTTATCGTCATAAATTTCTGAATCAGTTCTGCTATATAATTGAATATACTTCTCATTTTTGGGTATCTAAAAAAATAATTAGCTTTGCTGGTATAATAGCTTCTGTACCACTTTTGTGTAATAAATACTTTGATTGATTGATTCACCTTGGCAATAAGATTCTATGGTATTTACATTTGTCTAGGGCTAGAGCTAATGCATCTCCCTGGCAAAAACACTTAGCAAACTGGTGAAGTTTTCTTTGTTAGGTTGGAAACAATTCTGAGTCCTCAAAGAAATAATCTCTGATCTCCTTGGTGAAAGTAATCCTTTTTTACTGTTATTTTACTGGAAAACTTTCTATGGATCTCTTTTATACTCTCATTACTTTCTACATTGTGAAACCTACTTTTAGTTGCATCCTTTATTAAATTGTAGTCCCCTTGAAAACAGAGACTGTCCTTTTTAAAAAAAAAATCTCTGTATCCCCTCATTTAGAACAGTACCTTGCATTTAGAAATCATTTAATAAATGGTTGACCTTACCTGTATTTGGAAAAATGAAATGCTATTGGAAAAAAAAATAAATGGTTTACTTCAAATGAATTGTGTCAATCTTGAATCAGTAGATTTTTCACCCATGAAAGTGTATCTGATAAGTCTTGCATTTCACATCAGTTAACCAAGCTCAGTAAGTGCTTTTTGATCAGAAGAGAAAGCATAATTTTCATTAATTATTTAGCTTTTGGAATTGAGGAACAATATGATTAACAGGGTAGTTTATAAATTTGCCAATTGTTCATGTGTTGATAAAGATGAGGGTGGAATATTAATATTGAAGGCAAGGAGGATGGAGTAGGAAGTGCTTCTTTTGCTTATTACCAGTGCTAGTGATCTTTGGTGAGTAGGCAGGCTATTTAGTTTAACAATTTCCCCAGATGTAGGAGATTCACTTGATATTTTTCCTGTCTTAGTGAGATGGTGGAGAAAAAAGGACAAGGGAAGAATCAGCCTACAGATGTTGGGAGGAGATTAGATTTGGGGGAGTAAAGCCTGCTGACTACCCTCTTAGTCTTTTCATCCTAAGGCAAGATATTATCCATTATCTGCAGAGAGTAGAACTACAGCTATAATCATCTTGCAGGAAGCTAAATATGAATAGGATTTGTTAAGAGGATCATGAAGTGGCATTTATCCCGTCAGAGAAATAGATTATTTCTGGCCTAACTTCTGGCTTCTCAACATTAGATCCTCTCAACTGTGGGAACTGAGTGTGGACCACAACATAGCATTCTCACTCTCTGTTGTTTGCTTGCCTTTTGCTTTCTTTCTCAGTTTTTTTCCCTTCTTGATCAGATTTTTCTTGTGCAGCAAGATAACTGTATAAATATGTATACATATATTGGATTTAACATATATTTTAACATATTTAACATGTATTGGACTACCTGCCATCTAGGGGAGAGGGTAGGAGAAAGGAGGGGATAATTTGGAACAGAAGGCTTTGCAAGGGTCAATTTGAAAAATTGCCCATGCATGTTTTGTAAATGAAACATTTCTTTCTTTCTTTTTTTTTATTAAAGCATTTTATTTGCAAAATATATGCATGGGTAATTTTTCAACATTGACCCTTGCAAAGCTCTCTGTTGCAAATTTTTTCCTCCTTCCCCTCACCCCCTCCCCTACATGGCAGGAAGTCTAATAATGTTAATTATATTAAAACACTTGACAAATCGAATATGTGTATACATATTTATACAGTTACCTTGCTGTACAAGAAAAATCGTATCTACAAGAAAAAAAATCTGAGAAGGAAAATATAATGCAAGCAAACATCAAGAGAGAGTGTGAAAATGCTATGTTGTGATCCATACTCAGATCCCACAGGCCGCTCCCTGGGTGTATATGGCTTTCTTCACTAAACAATTGGAACTGGTTTGAATCACCTTATTGTTGAAGAGAGCCATGTCCATCAGAATTCATCATCATATAATCTTGTTGCCGTGTATAATGATCTGGTTCTGCTCATTTCACTCAGCATCAGTCCATGCAAGTCTCTCCAAGTCTCTCTGAAATCATCCTGCTGGTCATTTCTTACAGAACAATAATATTCAATGACATTCATATACCACAGTTTATTCAGCCATTCTCCAATTGATGGGCATCCATTCAGTTTCCAATTTCTAGCCACTACAAAAAGGGCTGCACAAATATTCTTGCACATGTGGGACCCTTTCCCTCCTCTAAGATCTCTTTGGGATATAGGCCCAGTAGAAACGCTGCTGGGTCAAAGGGTATGCACAGTTTGATAACTTTTTGAGCATAGCTCCAAATTGCTCTCCAGAATGGTTGGATCCGTTCACAGTTCCACCAACAATGTATCAGTGTCCCAGTTTTCCCACATCCCCTGCAACATTTGTCATTATCTTTTCCTGTCATTTTAGCCAATCTGACAGGTGTGTAGTGGTATCTCAGAGTTGTCTTGATTTGCATTTCTCTGATCAATGGTGATTTGGAGCACCTTTTCATATGACAAGAAATTGTTTTAATTTCATCATCTGAAAATTGTCTGTTCATATCCTTTGGCCATTTATTGATTGGAGAATGGCTTGAATTCTTATAAATATGAGTCAGTTCTCTATATTTTAGAAATGAGGCCTTTATCAGAACCCTTAAATGTAAAGATGATTTCCCAATTTATTGCTTCCCTCCTAATCTTGACTGCATTAGTTTTTGTACAAAAACTTTTAAACTTAATATAATCAAAATTATCTATCTGGTGTTCAATTAAGAATTCCAGTTCTTCTTTGAATACAAATCCCTTCCTTCTCCACAGGTCTGAGAGGTAAACTATCCTATGTTCCTCTAATTTGCTTATAATATCACTCTTTATGTCTAAATGTGAACCCATTAAGATCTTATCTTGGTATGTGGTGTTAGGTGTGGGTCAAGCCCTAATTTCTTCCATACTAGTTTCCAATTTTCCCAGCAGTTTTTGTCAAATAGTGAGTTCTTATCCCAAAAGCTGGGGTCTTTGGGTTTATCAAACACTAGATTGCTATAGTTATTGCCTAGTTTGTCCTGTGATCCTATCCTATGCCACTGATCAACTACTCTATTTCTTAGCCAGTACCAAATGGTTTTGATGACTATTGCTTTATAATATAGTTTTAGATCTGATACAGCAAGGCTACCCTCATCAGCAGTAAATAAAACATTTTAATAAAAAATATTAGGTCCTCTCTCCCCACCCTACTTCTGGCAGAAATATGTCATTGCTGGCAATGGTCTGTTCCAGGGATTATGCTTAAAATAGTTCAGAGCACATAGTAAGTCCTTAATATATTCTTGATGATTTGACTTGACATTGGTCTGATCTTAGTGGATAATGTCTTATAGTATGGAAATATGCAGAGTTGGTATAAAAGGGAAGCAACATGGTGAAGTTGAAAGAGCCCTGGCCTGTAAATCACTTGTTCTCTGTAGGTTTCAGTTTTCCTCATCTATAAAATGTTGTCAGTTGGACTAGACAATATCCTACATCTCTTTTAATTCTGGGATCCTATGGTTCTGGGAGGCCAATTTAGACTAGCCATTAATACCTGAATTAATATTGCAAGCTTTTGGATTAAATATTTATCCTGAGTAAGTGGCATTTTCCTATACTATGATCTTATCTATCTCAAACTGAGAGCTCCACTCTCTGGCTATACTTATTGCCCTTTTTCCTGAAATCTTCAGCAATATGGAAAAGGGTCACTTGTTTTGTTTTAATGAACAAAACTTTGAAATTTTCCAAAGTTGAATTTTAATCAGTACACTAAAGGCTTATTTATTCAGAAATTGTGACAGATATAAGGCAAATTCAGTGATAAAATGCAGGATGAAATCAGATACAAAAAAAAGTGAGGACAAATATTTGCATTCTACACTAGAACTTAGGTAGAAATGAAATAATTTCTGGAGAGGAAGGGGTAAAAAGCTCTCTTTCCATTCTTTTGAGGAGGAAAAATAAGGAATATGAGATTTATGCACTGATTGCCAGTGGTTAGGTCATGTCTGAGGGCATATCAAGAGGCAAAGTGCCTACAATTTGTGAGTCCTTGCCAAGGCCCCTGTCCCAAGATCTTTCTTATGACTATGTTTTGGAGACTTAGTATCAATGAATCAGTTTTTTCAGCCCATTATTTCCTGTATTCTTTCCTGTACTAAGCCATCACTTCTCAGCCTTGGCCTATAGTCATTATATTTTGTCACTACTCAACCTGCTATCACCATGTTCTTTACTTATCCTCCAAAGGCATTGCTGGGGAGGGAGAAAAGGGCTGCCAAATCTACTATTGGTACAAATTACTTACAGTTTAGTCAAACAAGGACATAAACTCTAGCAGTTAAAGTCAGGGATGGAGAATGGACAGAGGGTTATTGTTCCCTAGGAATTTATGATTTTCTTAAGCAGACAAAATGCATGATACATTACATGATAATACTTCTCTGGGGAGAACCTATATGCCCTTGATTAGGGAATCAGGGAATTCTTCCCATCCCAGGGAAAGGAAGCTCTCATAGTCTAAAATGCTAATGAAGACTTGTTTAGTGGACAAGTACTGATCTTGGAATCAGGAGATCTGAGTTCAATCAAGTTTCAACTCTGTCATTTACTAATTTTGAGATCATGGGCAAGTCATTTAACATTGAACTTTGATTTCCTCATCTGAAAAATGGGAATTATAATACTTCTACTCAGGGTGATTGTCAAGAATGGTCCTTATAAAATTAAATGTACTCTAATAATTTTCATTTTTACCAAAATGAGAGGACTGGATGAGTTTGTAAATCAACTTTCAGCTCTAACATTCAAGAGGTCTTCTTGTTTTCAGAGGACACTGATTTCTTGGATTGACCATTCAGGCATCTGATTTTGATTCCTCTCTGATTTTTTTTCTTTTTTGTCATAGAGGAAAGAATAACACCCTCTATTTTACCCACTGTTATGATAATTATTAATAATAGCTAGCATTTATGTAATCAGCTAGGTGGCTCAGTGGATAGAGAGCTGGGCTGGAGGTAGTAGGACCTGAGCTCAAATTCATCCTCAGATAGTCACTAGCTGAGTGACCCTAGGCAACTTGTTTTAACCCACTGGAGAAGAAAATGGCAAACTACTCCAGCTTTGCCAAGAAAACCCCATGGAAAGGACTGATATGCAATAGTCCATGGGGTCACAAAGAATTGGACCCAGCTTGGTTTCTAGGAAGCATTTAATAAATGCTTGTTCTTTGATTTATTGGTGTAATTATAAATATACTAGGGGAGGGGGGAGAAGAGAGTAATTATACAATCAGTGCTTTGGACCTAGTAGGTGCTTAATTAATGCTTACTGAATGCACAAATGAATTCAGGCATAAGTCAGAAAGGAAGTAATTAATCGCATGTCATTAGTGATGATAGGCCTCTCCATCACACTTTCCTGGATATATAAGAAAAAATGATTGCTAAATTTTGCATTTTAGTACCATCTGCCAGATACAATTTTAAAAAATTAATTTCATATTATTCTATATCAAAAGATGTCTAGATAAAGAGAGAAGTGTCCAAATTAGAATAATCCTCCTATGTCCTTGGACATGTCTCCAATACCATTTGAAATAACTTTTAAAAAAATCTTGAACAAGGAAAAGATCATAATGAATTTTTTTTCTTAAATTTGAGATTAACTTCTTTTGGTAGAATAATAATCACTACAGCTGTTCTCTCCCCCCCCATAGTATTTTATGTTTCCAATTACATATAAAGATAACTATTCTTATTTTTCTAAGCTTTTGAGTTCCAAATTTTTTCTCCCTCCCTTTTTACTTCTCCCCTCCCCAAGACAGTAAGCAATCTGATATTCACTTCATCTTTTGGGGGAACATACCTATTCTAAAATTATTCCTTCTTTGACCACTTTCCTCAAGGGCCCCCCCCACATGGTCATAAGCTAAATCATATTAGAATTTGTGTAATTGCAAATCACTTTACATATATTAACTCATTTGATTCTCACAATAGCCCTGAAAAGTAAGTGCTATTGTTATCTATTTTCAAGATGATGAATTGAGGCTAAAATGGGGTAAGGGACTTGTCACACAGACAGAACACTAGGTCTGGAGTCTGGAGCTCCTGCTCAAAGCTCACATTGCTTTCCTTTCTTTGCCTATCATTTCTCCTGCTGCTTTGCTCCTAATTTTTATCAATTTCACAAGCTCACACTCTGACAAGCTTTCTGGCTTAAACCCCACTGTAATTACTTTCACTCTTAGGCACTCAATCTTAATGATTTTCATAAAATGAGAGGATTCAAAAGGTCCTTCACATTTTACAGAGAAGAATACTGATGTTCAAAGATTTTGACTTCTCTGCTTGTTAGCATCTCATCCATCACATCCCCAACAAATGATCATCCTTCTTTATTTGAAGACCTCTAGAAAAAAAAGGAGTGCAGCACCTTCAAGGAAACCCATTCTATTTTTGGATAGCTTGGAGTATTAGAAAGTTTTTCTTTAAACTGAGCCTAAATGTTGTTTCTACAGCATCCACTCATTGCTTCTAATTCTGCCCTTTAGGGCAAACCCCAAAGCTAATCTCTTTTCTTGGCTGTAGTCCTTTAAAGATCTGAAAACTGCTCTTACTTTCTCCTTAGGACTTTATTTCTCCATATTCACTTCACTTTCTATTACTGTATGCCATGACCTTCAGGCCTTTTCACCTAGGTTACCTGGTTCTCTTATCTCTAAATGGATCATTATAGCCACTACCATGGGTCCTCATAGCCACTTAGTATCCCATTTTGAACCCAAGTGGAAATCTTTACATTTGTTCTTAAATTTGATCTAACATTCAAACCCTTGAAATTCTTATTGTGCCATCCAACATGTTCACAATCTTTCTGAGTACCATCTATAAATTTGGCAGGCATACTATTAGTATGTTTACCTAATTCTGAAATAAATAAATAAATGAGTGAATGAATAAATAAATAAATAAAAGTTAAACAGCTTAGGACCAAGGACAGTTCCCTTGGACATTCCATTAGGGACTTACTTCCAATCTTACATGTAGTGATCAATAACTTTCTGAGAGGCAGTGTGGCATTGGTGCCAGAACATTGGGCTTGAAGTTTGGAAGAACTGGATTTTACTCCTATTTTTCTCCTATGCTTGTTGTTGTCATGCCCATCTCTTTGTGACCCTATTTGGAGTTTTCTTGGCAAAGATGTGGAGTAGTTTGCCATTTCCTTCTCTAACTCATTTTTTTTTTTTTTTTTTGATGAGGACCGGGATAAATAGTTACTCAAGGTCACACAGCTGGTAAGTGTCCAAGGTCAGATTTGAACTGAAGAAGAGTCTTCCCGGCTCCAAGCTAAGTACTCAATTCACTGGGCCATCTAGCTTCCCCTCTCATATGCTTATCTTCGGTATAACACCATATAAGCCCTTTAACCTCTATGTGCTTCAGGCAATTCCATAATAGACTAAGTTTTGAGCTTCCTGAATTGGGGTTCCCACATCCAGAATACCCTATACTAACAAAAATCACGCATCCCTTATATATTCGTGATGACTCTTGTAGTCCAATCTTTTTTTTTTTATATACATATCTATACAGTTATCTTACTGCACAAGAAACATCAGATCTAGAAAGAGAAGAAAGAAACAACCTAAGAAGGAAAACAAAATGCATGGAAATATTCACAGAAAGCGTTAAAATGCTGTGTTGTGGTTCACTCTCAGTTCCCACAGGCCTCTCTCTGGATGTATATGACTATCTTCATCACAGCACAACTGGTTTGAATCACATCATTGTTGAAGAGAACCATGTCCATCAAAATTGATCATCGTATAGTCTTGTTGCTGTGTATAATGTTCTCCTGGTTCTGCTGATTTCACTCAGCATCAGTTCATGCAAGTCTCTCCAATCCTCTCTGAAATCCTCCTGTTGGTCATTTCTTACAGAACAATAATATTCCATAACATTCATATACCATAATTTATTCAGCCATTCTCCAATTGATGGGCATCTTTTCAATTTCCAGTTTCTTGCCACTACAAAAAGGGCTGCCACAAACATTTTTGCACATGTGGGTCCCTTTCCCTCCTTTAAAATCTCTTTGGGATATAGGCCCAGTAGAAACATTGCTGGGTCAAAGGGTATGCACTGTTTGATAACTTTTTGAGCATAGCTCCAAATTGCTCTCCAGAATGGTTGAATCCTTTCACAGTTCCACCAACAATGTATCAGTGTCCCAGTTTTCCCACATCCCCTCCAACAGTTATCATTATCATTTCCTGTCATTTTAGCCAATCTGACAGTTGTGTAGTGGTATCTCAGAGTTGTCTTAATTTGCATTTCTCTGATCAATAGTGACTTGGAGCACCTTTTCATGTGACCGGAAATAGTTTCAATTTCTTCATCTGAAAATTGTCTGTTCATATCTTTTGACCATTTGTCAATTGGAGAATGGTAGTCCAATCTTTCAAAAAATTCCATATCTACCTAACAATACTAGCCATCTAACTCATATCTCTCTATCTTGTGTCCAAATGAATAGAAAAAAAAGATTTCATGCTTTGCTAAGATACTTATCTACAATATTCTTTTGATTTATTCATTTAGTAACCTTATCCAAAAAAAAAAAAAAGAAAAAAGAAAATTAGATCAGTCATGATGTTAGGTAATTTTTCAATTGTGTCTAACTATCCATGTTCCTATTTCGGATTTTCTTGGGAGACATACCGAAATAATCTATTTCTCCAGTTCATTTTATAGATGAGGAAACTGAAGTAAACAGGGTTAAGTGACTTGCCCAGGGTCATATAGTTAGTAAGTAATCTGGGACCTGATTTGAATTTAGGAAGGAGTCTTCCTGATTGAAACTCTATTGCACCACCTAGCTGCCAAAAGGTTAGTCATGCTAGCTCCTTTCCCCATGCCCATCCCCAGACATCCATTAGTCAATCCTATAATTAAATGGCCTAGAATTTTACCAGAAAGCAAAGTCAGATTTAATGGCCGATAATTTGCAGTCTCTTGTATCTTCCCTCTTTTGAAAATGAAGACATTTGCCATTCTCCAGTCTTATAGTACTTTTTCCATTTTCCATGATCTTTCAAAAAACACCGATAGAAACTTAATGGCTGCACTCACTAGAACATCTCTTTTATTTTTCAGTCATCCTGGACCCATGGTTATGTTTGAAATCTCCTTGATTAAAATTAAGTTCCTTAAGAAGAGAGACTTAGTCATACTCATATTGAATTTCTACATATACAATGAGTGCTGAATAACATGATTGCCTTTCCTAGCCAATGGAGGTGTGAGACCTTTTAAAATCTTACTTCTGCTCCTTAGTTTTTCAGGAAAAGGTTTTCATCTCTTCTCCTTGCCTTCTAGGAAGACCAGCCCATTTACCTGGCAGTGAAAGGGGTAGTATTTGATGTCACTTCTGGAAAGGGTAAGTTGTGTGGTTCCTTGAGTTTTCTCTTTTCATGAGAAGCTTGGGAGATGTAGGTAAATTGGGGAAGGGGCTGGAGGACAGAATCAACAGAAGAAGAGTTGGGGAATTACTTATTGTTCAGAGGACAATATCTAGAAATTGGAGACATGAGTTCAAATCTCAATTTCTCCAGATGGGTGATTTTAGGCAGATCACTCCACCTTGCCACCATTTTCCTCATCTATAAAATTGGAGTATTAGTAATATTTGCCCTGCATATTTCCCAGAGTAGTTGAGGATCATGAAAGCTTTTGCGTAATTATAATGTATCATATAAATTTATAATTCCTGACTTCCATGACCAGGCTCAGTTTTTATCCTTTGCTAGTGCTTGTCACAAGAACAAACCCCAAAATCTGAAAGAGTTTTAGAAAGAATTTTCTTGGATCATTTGTTAGGGGAAAGAGCAGAACACGCTCAGTCAGGTCTCTGCCAGGTTTACATTAGGGTTCGGAGTATGACATAAATCACACAGCAGTTAAGCTATATTATAGAAGGGGCTGTTTCCTGTGATCTTCATTGAGATGAATATCAGTAAGAATTAACATCAAATTAAAGTCAAAATTAAAATCTAAGCTTAAACAATCACATTTAGGGAACTCAAAACTCAAGCTTTTGGTTGACCCTAGATTTGGATCAAAGCATTCCTGGAGCAATCCGCCTTCCCAGAAATGTCTCTGACCTTTATAGTAAGCTTTTCTAATCACATAAAGCTAGGTTCAAACAATACAAATTATAAAGCATTTTTTCCACACATTGATCAATACAAGTTAATTCTTACTTATCTACCATTGTACATGTATGTGACCTTAAAAAGGGGCATTCAACTGTCTGATTATTATTAATAATAAGAACTAAGCTTTATATTGTGCCTTATGGCTTACAAAGTGCTTTACAAATATTATCTCATTTAATCTTCACAACAATCCTGGGAGGAAGGTACTATTATCTCCATTTTGCAGATGACGAAACAGGCTAGTAAATATCTAAGGCAAGATTTGAACCTAGATATTCCTTACTTCAGGTCTATCTCTCTATCTACCACATTACCTATATGTTTTATAGAATGTAATCTATTTCAGGTAATTAGATAGAGTGGAAACATAAATAATTTATGATATATTAGAAGATCAAGAATCTATTTGTGAAATTATATTTTCAATATTAACCATGTTACCAAAAATAGGCAAGAAAAATAAAGTGAAAAAAGTATTCTTCAGTCAGCTTTCAGAGTTCATCAGCTCTCTCTCTGGATATGAGAGTAATTTTCATTATGAGTCCTTTGGAATTGTCTTTGATAATTGTATTGATTGAAGTAGCTAATTCATTTATAGTTGATCATTCTTGCAGTATTGCTTTTACTCTATACAGTGTTCTCTTGGTTCTGCTCACTTCACTTTGCTTCAGTTCATATAAGTCTTCCCAGGCTAAAGCATTAATCTGATCATGTTACTCTTCTACTCAATAAATTCTAGTGACTCCCTTTTACTTATAGTATCAAGTATAACTTTCTCTCTCAGGCATTTAAAGTTCTTTACAACCTAGCCTTTCCCTCCCCTTCACATATTCTGTGATCTAGCCGTAACAACCTTTTTGATTTTTTTTTTAATATTTTATGTTATGTTGCACATCTTTATGCCTTTTCACTGGTTATCTCCCATTCCAGGAATACATTACTTTTTCTCTTTTGCTTCTTGGAATCTCTAGCCTCTTTTAAAACTTGAATCAAGTATTGCCTTCTATGGGAATTCTTATTCTCTAGCTTTTAGTACTCTGCCACCCCAAACTATCTTGAATATATTATAAATGTCTATTTATATGTGTGCATATTTTCTTTGCCATTAGAATATAAACTCCTTGAGGGCAGGAACTTTTTCACTTTTCTATCCTCAATCCTTTGTACAGTACTTGGCATAAAGTAGAAACTTAATAACTGCTTTTGGATTTATTGACTGGTAGATGTTTCAAATGTAAACTCAACTTAGCACAGCTTTTGGATTTATTGATTGATAGATGTTTCAGATGTAAACTCAACTTTGTCTATACTTGAAATGGTGGGCATAAAACATTACATAAGTATATACATAAATGTATGTACTTGTATATACTATAATAATAAAATAATAAAGCATTGTTATTTCAATAGTGTTCAAAATATTTCCTAGTATGTTGCTTTTGGGATATTGTGTTTTCCCTACTTCCAGGCTGATGATTTCTTTTTTTACGATGAGTTTTGACATCACTCAATATGCACATTTATTTAAAATTCCACACTCAGTAGCTCTTTCTTCTGTCCTGGTACAGAGTTCTATGGGAGGGGGGCACCATACAATGCCCTGGTTGGGAAAGACTCTACAAGAGGAGTGGCCAAGATGTCTTTGGATCCTGCAGACCTCACACATGATACTGTAAGTCATTTTTGAGATTCCCTTCCCCAAACTTGTCATCTTCAGAAATCTTGCTGCTTTTCCAAAATTTTCCTAAAAGCTTACCCTCATTTTCCAGTTTCTCTCTAAGCCATTGGTATAAGTTGTGATATTAGACTTCATTAAAAGGAGCATAATATCCAAAACAGAGGGTGTGTCCACTGTTCAATTTCTTTCAAGTCCCAAGGCTGGTCTTTAATGTACTATCTATCCAGTTGTATATAAAGATATACAACACTTTGTTCAACCATTCCTTACCATTCATCTACTTTGGCTCTAATTTCTTTTCTCCATCTTCTCTCTAAGTTGCAAAACAGATTCCAATCTGCATTGGCAAAGGGAGTTTCCTCTTTAGGAATTCCCTACAACAATGTAATCTTATATCCAACCCAATATTATATATACCAACTGCTTATATTCTGGTGTGGCCACTTATTTTTAAATTTTTCTACATTTGGTTTTGTCAAAACATTTCTTTTCCTTACCAAATGATTTGTGGAGAGGGCAAAAAAGAAAGGAGAAATCCCAATGTAAAATCAGTCCTTTTCCTTTAAACTGTCTTATTTTTTGGATTTTTCCTCATTCAGACTGGACTCACAGATGAAGAGCTGAAGTCCCTGGATAATGTCTTCACTAATGTGTACAAAGCCAAGTATCCTATTGTTGGCTACACAGCACGTCGTATCCTAAATGATGATGGCAGCCCTAACAGGAGCTTCAAGCCTGAAGACCAGCCCCATTTTGACATTAAGGATGAGTTCTAACAGTCTGTTAGAGGCAATCCCTTGGTGGAGAGATGGAACTCAGAGGGCAATTTGTAGTCTTCTGCATTAGCTGAGGAATGAAAGAAGTAACTTCATACATCAAAGTGGCCCATTCTGGAATCTCTGAATCACTTTTTGATATGAATAAAATGAACTTTTACATAGAACATTTCTTCTTTCTTTCTTCTTCTGCTTCTGTTTCTTCTTCTCTCTTCTCTCTTCTTCTTCTCTCTTCTTATCTCTTTTCTTCTTCTGCTTCTTCTCTTCTTCTTCAGCTTTTTCCTTTTTCTTCTCCTTTTTCTTCTCCTCCTCCTTCTCTTCCTCTTCTTCCTCCTCCTCCTCCTCCTCCTTCTCTTCCTCCTCCTTTTCCTCCTCTTCCTCCTTCTCCTCTTCTTTTTCCTCCTCCTATTCCTTCTCCTTCTCTTCCTCCTTCCCCTCTTCCTGCTCCTTTTTCTCTTTATTGATTCTTCATTCTTCTTCTTTTTGTTTGCATGTTTCACCCACAAGAGTTTAGAGCTGAAAGAAGTCTTAGAAATCAATTCATGGGATAAACTCATTTTACACAGG
Source organism: Myrmecobius fasciatus (assembly GCA_023553655.1). Classification (NCBI taxonomy): domain Eukaryota; kingdom Metazoa; phylum Chordata; class Mammalia; order Dasyuromorphia; family Myrmecobiidae; genus Myrmecobius; species Myrmecobius fasciatus. Next base: position 109,246 of record JAJPUD010000854.1, on the reverse strand, counting down.
AAGGAACTGAGATCCAAAAAAGTTAAAATACCTTTCCCAAAGACAGACTTATCCACTAAGTGGATATAGTGCCAAATTTGATGTTAGAAAGATATGGATTTAAATCCTGGCTCAGATACTTTTTAGCTGTGTGACCCTGGGCAAACCACTTAACTTTTCAACTTCAGTTTCTCCATCTATTAAATGGTGATAAAAATTGCACCTACCTCACACAGTAATTTTGAAGATCAAACGAAATTATATATATATATATATATATATATATATATAAAGTATTTTGTGAACCTTAAAGCACCATGTAAATTCCAGCTATTATTTTTTAACAAACTGGATTCCAGTAGGCAACTCAAAACTCAACAGTCCAAAACCAATATATTTTAAACCCACCCCTCTTCTGAACACTTCTATTACTATCCATCAACACTGCCTTCCTAAGACATGAACTGATGAACAAGCTGTTTGATCAAATTCTTTTGACTAGTTATGGATCAATTTAGGAGGCTTTGCAGTATTCTTGGGCTGCATGTAATTAGCACAGTGTCATTTCCCAATCAATGGCCTCTGTAGGACCTCACCATCTGTAGGGAACTGTTCCAATTTGGCCTTTGCTCTGTGTAACTTACAATCCTAAATAAAAGGGCTTCTTTGGCAGTCTCATTCCTAAGTCTGTCATCATCTCTTGCTCTCTGCTGACTTTTGTGAGAGATAGAATGGTTCCCTACCCCTATCCACCAACCTTTTCTGCTGGTCCATATGATCATATGGTCCATATAAGATCCATATGATCCATATTCAGATTGTCAGGCAAGGAGAGGCTGACTCTCATTCTCCAATCTTTCAATAATATCTCCTCCATTCTAAAAGAGAACAAAACTTCCAGAGTATAATTTTCTGGGTAAAACCATTCTAGCTCTTATTCTTCCCCCTTCTATTTGTACTCCACATTTTATCTTTATCACCACCCACCATACATACCTTCAGATACGATTCATTCTCTTGTACACAAATAGAAAAAGGAAAGAGAAAATGGAAAGATTTCAATATTTCCTTCATCTGTGATATCCCCAGTGGATAGGCTTGAGCTGGAGCTGTGCAGATGGCATCTGGCATTCCCTTGATATCTGGTATAGTCTATAAATATCACTGGGCAAAAGTCTCTGGGTTGTTTCAACTCTGCCAGGGCAACCATCCAGGAAAAAAATGGAGGCAGGGAGTTGGGAAGGAGGGATTCTAGTTTTATAAAATAAGAAGTAGAAAGAGCTCCTGCCCTGAAGGAGCATATATTCTCTTGGGGGCAACACCTTGTACAGAAATAGCTATACCTATAGAGTAGATACCAGAAAGTAATTCTGCAAGGAAGACTCAATCTTTTCTGAAGGGCAGCATGATCTTCATTGGGAAAATGGCCTGTTGCCAGGCCATGAGGTAGTTTCCAAGCATTTCCTCCTTAATCTACTTCTGTCCTCCTTTTAAAAATGTGAAGTCCAGAGGCTCAACTTCATTGACTTCTGGTTTTTTTTAATCATCTCTAATCACCAAGACCTTTGTTTTATGTACTTTTCATACAAAGCATTTATGTAATGCTTTATACAGGCTGTCTTATTTAATCCATACAACACCTCTCTTAGGTAGGGGCTACTATTATTCCCATTTTACAGACGAGGAAACAGAATGCTAAAGATTAAAAAAAAAAAAAAACTTTCCAAAGATCATACAGCTAGTAAGCATCTGAGGCAGAATGTGAACTCAGATCTTCTTGACTTCAGGCCAGGGCTCTAACCACTGTTCCACCTATTCTCATTCTGGCCCCATTCTTTTGTGTGTAAAAACTATTCAGTACAGGAAGAGTTCCTTCATGATTGTTTCACAGTATTTCAGTCTGTACTTTGTTAAAACTGACTCAACATGAGGTGTTAAACCATTGCTGCTTTCTGCAAAGAGCTTTGTATGATTCATGGGCTAAACAATAGGGAATATGGGGCCTGAATGGAGGAGAACATTGAACGGTGACGAAAATCAATCCAGTAGGATCCAAAAAAAGAGAGAGAAAAGATAGTGCTTAAAGACACCTATCAGGGGGTGGCAAATCTTCCCAATTCCCCAAAGAATTATACACAGCAACAGGAAAGGCTCTGTGCTTAATTCAGTTCCTTGGAAATTCAATTCAGCTCAACAATATTGATATATTTACTTTTAGTCTCCCATTATAATGATGATGATGAAACATTTCTACAGTAGAACACAAGATATTAGGATCATGGAATTAGACTTGGGGAAAAAACTGGAAGCAGGCTAGTTCAACCATCACCTTTTACAGATGAGGGAGCTAAAGTTCAGAAAGATATAATGATGATGATAATAATAATAGCAGTTAACATTTAATGCTTACTATGTGCCAGGCACTTTACTGGCACTCTTTATTTCATTGTTGCTGTTTGTCCTTTGTTCTTGAAGAAGATCATGACATCAGGAAGGGGATGCCATGGCATGAAAGGGAATTGGATTTAAGTGAGAGAGGACCAGACAAAGTCACCTGCCTCACTTTTTCCTCTGTCTAGCTATTATTTCACTGGATCCTCATAAAACCCTGTTAGGTGGTATTATTATCCCCAGATATCTCAGGGGATGAGGTATCCTCAGGATTAATGATGGGGATGGGGATATCTCAGGATTAAGTGACTTGTTTGATAGATAATAAATGGCTGAGGCTGGATTCATGATTCCAGGCTCCCATGCTTTTTTTGACTGTACCATCTAATTGCCCCCAAAGTCATATAGTCAGTCAATCTTGATTGGCAGAACCAGGATTTCAACCAAAGTCTTTTAATAACAAATCTGATGCTCCAGCATTTTAAGATTTATAAATTGCTTTCCTCATAACAATGCCAGGAAGGAGATAGTGCATCAAGGCCAGATAAAGTGACTTGCCCAAAGTCACAAGACAAACAACAGAGTCAATCAGTCAAACTAGAACAGTGTTGATCAGTTTTTAAATACAGGCTGTCTCAGAAAAAAAAAATATTGCTGGACACCCTTTTAAGTTCAGTCTGAATTATTAACATTTTCTCCATCACTTTCTTATGTCTATAGACAATTAACAAATCAATGATTCAAGACTTGATTTGTAATGTTTGCCTATTTCTGAGATATAAATGTGCACACTTGAAATTTAACAATCCCCTCTCCTGAGCAAGTAAAAGATAGCTCCAGGCACATCCTGATTCAAACCCAAGTTTCTTGTATAATGAAACAAAAGAGCACACTTCCTACTATGCCATACTGTATGATAGGCACTTGTGTGACTCTGTCTCTTAAATCCAATTCTGTACAAGTCAAAACAACACTCTCTGATGTCATTGGTTCTCTTAGAAAAGGAAGGATAAACAACAATAATTTGTGAAGAAAGAAACTTTGTTGACTCACCACACTATTCTGTCTTTGTATTAGGAATTTAAGCCTCAAGAAATACAATGCCTCCCTGAAGGCTACCAAAGATATAAGACTTCGATCTATCTATCCATCCATCTATCTATCTATCCATCCATCTATCTAGGCTATACATGTATATTCATTTTTAACATATTTCCATATGAATCATGTTGGGAAAGAAAAAAATCAGAACAAAAGGGAAAACCACAAGAAACAAACAAAAAAAACCCAACAACAATCCAAAAATGAAACAAAAAAGATGAAAATAGTATCCTTTGCTTTGCATTCCATCTTTATAGTTCTTTCTCTAGATGCATTTTCTATTCAAAGTCTATCAGAATTGTCTTGGATCACTGCATGGCTGAGAACAGCTAAGTCTAACCACAGTTGATCATCACAAAATTTTGCTGTTATTTTGTACAGTGTTTTCTTCACTTGCTTCATTCAGCACATAATGAAATCTTGATCCGTCATAAAGAGGGACGAATGGACCTTGGAGAAAAGAAGGCTGAGGGATGAGGAGGGGATCAGAGATTGAAAGGGTAGGCCAGAAAGAGTAATACAGGAATTTAATCATGATCAAGATAATGATTCCCAGCACATCACTTTGTAAATCTAAAAGCACTAGATAAATGTGTTTATACTACTACTTCTATTTCAGGTGGCATTAAGAAGTTCTTCCTCATATTATTGCTCTGTAAGAAACGATCAGCAAGACGATTTCAGAGAGGCCTGGAGAGACTTGCATGAACTGATGCTGAGTGAAGTGAGCAGAACCAGGAGATCATCATACACAGCAACAACAATACTATATGAGGATCAGTTCTGATGGACATGGCTCTCTTCAACAATGAAATGCTTCAAACCACTTCCAATTGTTCGGTGAAGAAAGCCATATACACCCAGAGAGAGGGATATGAAATGTGGACCACAGCATAACATTTTCATGCTCTCTATTGATATTTGCTTGCATTGTATTTCCTTTATCGGATTATTATTTCTTGTAGATATGATTTCTCCTGCACAAAAAATGATGTGTGGAAATAACTATACATATATTCGATTTCTTAAGTATTCTAACATAATTAACATGTAGTGGATATCCTGCCATCTAGGGGAGAGGTGGGGAGTAGGGGGGGAAATTTGTAACAGAAAGCTTTGTAAGGATTAATGTTGAGGAATTACCCATACATATGTTTTGCAAATAAAAAGTATTAATAAAATTAAAATAAAATTAAATAAAATTTAAAAAAAAGTTCTTCCTCAAATCCAACAAGTCTCTCTTCTACTGGCTCTTCCACAGAGAAAGCAAGGCGCCTTGAAGTTTTCCTGGATATTTGAGAGAAAGAGAGATGACAATTTCCCTTAAGTCCATTCTGTCTGAGTAATTGAGATCCCATGAATCTCCCTTACTCATTGATCGATATATAGTGCTTAGCTTTCAGCTTGCTCATCTCCACACATGCATTTTATCTTCTCAAATGTATTTTATCCCATGTTCACTGACAATGTGTGTTCCCCTTTTATGTCAGTCAATGGTAGTATGTCATTAACACATCCCCTTATCTACTATATAAAAGGCATTAGGCCTGAGATAGTGACACCAGAAATGTGGAAACATATTAAAAACCTCCTTTTTAGCTTAATTAAAATTATTAAGAAGTAAACTCCTTTCAATTTAATCTAAAACTTTCCAATTTGTCTCCTATGGTGTTAGGTCAAAAACAAAAAGTCTTTCCTAAGGAAATACATTAAGGGTGAAAACTAACCTTTGGTCAAAAATCCTTAGTTCCAATTTAGGAATCTCATTTTCCCTATTCTCAGACGTGTTTGGGCTATTGATTCACTAAAGGCAATTTATTTTCCCATCCCCTGAAGTGATGATGTCGAACTATTGTATGACTCATCCTCTATCCAAGAAAAATTGTCAATATTAATCATAGGGAGGAATCTTTTTTCAGTCTATAGAGAGAGAGGTCAAGGAAGGAATCCAGTAAAGATCATTGTTTTGGAATGTTAGCTCCAAATTTCATTTTAAAATATGGGTTAGGAGAAGGAGCCAAGTTATTATTTATTAAGCATCTATTAATCAATTTACAGTTATCTCATTTGATCCTTACAACAACCTTGGGAGATAGGTGCTGTCATGATCTCCATTTTGCAGTTGAGGAAACTGATATGCATAGAGGTTATTGACTTATCCAGCATTTCATAGCTAGGAAGTGTCTGGGGACAGATTTGAAATCAAGTTTTCTTGACTCCAGATCCAGTCCTCTAGTCATGAAGTCTCCTGGGTTCCTCATATTATGTTCTTTTTTCTTATTTAAGATTCCTTTAAATGTTACCCCATTTGTTAGAGTTATTGGAGGGCATATGAGACATGCCCAAAACATGGAATATAGTATTTATATTTTTTCTTTCACAGAAATATGACTCTATCCCTGTAATCAAGGAGCTTATGGTCTTATTGATGAAAAAAGACAGACATACACAAAAGATCAAAGATCACAGAAGGTAGTGTTTTTTAGTGGAAAGAACACTGGATTTTGAATTAGGAGACTTAGCTCCCTGCTCTGTCACTTATCTCCAGTGGGATCCTGGACAAATGTATTCCACTTTCTGGGCTTCCATTTACTCATTTTAATATACTGGTCATCTGCAACATGTCTCATATCTTTTGGAAGCTAAAGGGAACTCCAGAAGTTCCTTTAGAGATAAAAATCTTGGTGAAATACCAAGGAATGGAGGGACATGTATGAAGGTGTGAAGATTCCAAGTTTTTTCTTTTTTGACCTTGAGGAACTTTTTGTCTGAGAGATTTAATTTGTGGGAAGCAGGAGAGATATAGGAGCCAGGTCAGGTCTCGATAGATGTCACCTTGGCCATAGGGAATGGGCAGCCTTGGTGTTTGGATTGACAGTGTGAATATGTATGCCTCCCCACAACCTGCTGGAGCAGGCATTTGACAATGTTTTTTTTTTTTATTATGAGGAAAATGAAACTTCAAAAAATAAAACAAGAAAGTAGGGACATCAAGCATGACTACCATTAGGAAAAAGCCCACTGTCAAGCCTTGCCAAGTAGGGAAAGGGATCTATAGTAATGGATCTCCCAGATAAGGCAGCGAGTAAGAACAGAGGAGTATAATAAGAATTTTAGGGTACTTAATTCTGCTTGGATTTTTGAAAGGACTTTCAGGGAAAGTCATATGGTCTAATCCTTTGCCCTTAGGTAGATACATATTCAATCTCATCAATAAAGATAATTATTCTCTTTAGGAATTTCTCCATGGATCAAGATTCCATAAACTTTGACCAAACATTTCAATATTTGACAAGGTAGAAAATAGGTTTTTCACAACTAATGTTGGAAGAAAAAAAACTAAAAGGATTAGTAAAGCAAATATTGAACCATATCTACCTCCATGTTTACATCTTTTCCAAAGGATGCTCTACTTGGCAAAAGTGAGCCCATAAGGGCATTGTAAGATCACTGAGATATGTTTGGAAGACAAGAGCAAGATGAATGAATGCCAAGTCCAGTTGCCAATGATATTATGGCTCTGAAGTACATTTTCTTCCCCTGAGATTATCCAGAATCACGAACTATTAGCACCAGAGAATCCAATTATCCAGCTGACAGCATCTCTAAAGATTCCAGAGTCTCTCTATCAAATTTGACTGAGATAGCACAAGACCTCACCAAAAAGATCAGGGCAGATCATCTCACAGGTTAGTTAAGGGATATTATCCTTAGATTGTATAGAAATACTTGACGCTCTCTCTTGCCAGGCAGAACTGCCTGGTTCATGAATGCAGAAAGAACTCTATTTAGTGACCCAAATCTGACTATCACCTGCGGTGTCATTAAATAGCATTTACTTTTTCTGCCCTTGGTACACATTGCCTGATACATAACAAAACTCCTAATAAATGCTTTATCTAATTTAATCTGGTTCTTTCCCTTTCTGAACCAGAATGTTTCTTGGATTATGAGACACATAGTTCATATTGGGATGGGGGTGGACATTTGTCCAGTGGTCCATGGGGTTATTAGGAATGAAGGGAGAAGCAGTGGAGGATGGAAGTACAGAGTGGTATGATACAAACAGTGATGGATTTGGAAACATATAATTTAATAAAATAGTGCTTTAAGATTTGCTTTACATATGTTATCTCTTGTGAGGTAGGTAATATTATCCCCATTTTACATATAAGACAACTGAGGTGGGCATAGTGATATGCTCAAGTTCACTTAGCTAGTCTAAGTCAAACATTATACCACCAGCATGCCCAAATCAGAAGATCTAGATTCAAATCCTAACTCTGAAATTTACTATCTATACAAACTTTTTTGGCAAGTTACTTGTTTTTTCTGACCCTGTTTACCCATCTATAAAATAAGGAGTTTGGGCTAAAAGATCTCTAAAGTCATTTTTAGTTCTAAATCTATGAGTATGTGAATGCCTCTTTGGCTCCCAGTCCCTGGCTTGGCTTTGGGGAAATTAGCTCAGCTTTCTTGATGCAAGTGGGCTGAATGTGAAAGTTTCCTTCACTGTTTGGAGGCTCTGACAAAGCAAGACTAGTAAAGATGATTACAAACCTGAAGTCACCTCTTTTTTTTTCTTTTTACAGTTTCAGATGTTTTTCACCGCTTTCCACCCTTTCTTTGCAAGTGACTTGCCCAGGATCACACAGCTAGGAAGTGTTAAGTGCCTGAGTTCAAATTTGAACTCAGGTCCTCCTGACTTTAGGTCTTCTATACATGTCAGAGGTGTCCAAAGCTAATTTCTCTTAGCTTCTCCTTCAATCTGACTTCTTTTGTTGTTGTTCAGTCATTAGTGACTCATGGTGACCCCATTTCTAGTTTTCTCAGCAAAAATATTGGAATGGCTTCTCATTTCCTTCTTCAGTTCATTTTACAGATGAGGAAACTGAGGCAAAGTTAAGTGACTTGCTCAGGATCCCTCAGCTAAGTGTGTGAAGCCAAATTTGAACTCAGGAAGGTGAGTCTTTTTGACTCCAGAACTGGCACTCTATCCACTGCTACACCTAGCTTCTGATTGTTTTAATATATAATAATTTTATTATTAACATAATAATATGATCTACACTAACAACTAGAATTAATACACTATTTTACATCTTGCAAAGTACCTTACAAATATTATCTCATTTGATCATCACAACAATCTTGAAAGGTAGATATTACTATCCCCATTTTGCAAATGAAGAAACTAATCTAGGCAGAGGCTAAGTGACTTGAATAGGATCACACAGGAAGGACATATCTCAGGGTGGATTTTTTGGTCTAGTGCTGTATCCCCATGCCACCTAGATCATATTCTAGGATCCTGTTTGTAGGTACAGCAGATTCCAGTTTCAAAACTGTAAATTCAGAGGGCAAAGCTATGTTTTAGGTCTTTAGATTCCATTTCTTCAATGCTTCATTTTGAGTAGAGAAGCCCTTGGTACTGCTAGTCCATGATGTCATCATCATCATCATCATTATCATCATCATCATCTTCTTCTATTTCTTCTTCTATGCTTTCTCCTTCTCTTTCTTCCTCTTCCTCCTCCTCCTCCTTTTCCTCTTCTTCCTCCTCCTCATCTTTTTCTTCCTCTTCCTCCTCCTCTTTCTCCTTCCTCTCCCCTTTTCCTCCTCTTCCTTCTCTTCCTCCTCATTCTCCTCCCTTCCTCCTACCCTCTCCTCTAGACAGCAAGTAATCCAATATATGTTTAATGTGCAGTTCTCCTATACATATTTCCACAATTATTTTGCTGCACAAGAAAACTCAGATCAAAAAGGAAAAATAATGAGAAAGAAAATAAAATACAAGTACACAACAAAAAGAGAGAAAATTCTATGATATGATCTACCTCAGTCCCCACAGCCCTCTTTCTGGGTGCAGATTAGCTTGAGGCTTCTTTTCAGGAGAAGAGTTTTGCTCCTTACAGGACCCGCCCAAGAGAAAGACTCCTTTATCTGTCCTGGATCTAGACCTTCTCAATCTGTCTTAAAAGCCTCCCCTTAGGGCTGATTCTTTCTTTTGTAATGTACTCACTTCCAAGGAGACTTTTTACTTTTTGTCTTGAGCTATCATTCATATTCAGTTGTCACTGATGTGAGCATTTCTCCTGGCCATCTCCCAAGGTGGGGGTTGGAGCTCTCTTTATTTATTATTTTCTATCACTTCTGGCTACCTTCTCCAAGAAAACTGAAAAAAAATTTAAATACTTTTGATTTCTTTTAACTAATCCTCACATTCATCTGAATTATCTTTCACCTGAACCCAACTGAATTATCTTTGTATTATTAAACCACATGATCTCTAGTAGCATGTCCCTCATTTTCTTAGTATAGCTGAAATGTTATTAGGAACATCCTGTGCCAGTGAACATTGGACATCATTTCTTTTCACTGAATAAGAGGTAGGGAGGGTCTCAGTGTGAGAAAATTCCCTGTGGTAAGTGACTTTTTTCCCCTAAATATTTAACATTAATAATATAAACAGGAAATACATAGAAGAGTCAACAATTATCTCAACATATTTATTACAGCTTGGGGAAGTGTGTAGACCTCTGAATCAAGGAAGACCAGAGTTTATGTTCTTCCATGAATACTCTCTGTCTATTACCCTCATTGTTTCAAGCAATTCCTTTTTTCCCCAGGCAATTCTTTAAGCCTATAAATTGAACAAAATAACCATTTGCTTTGTTAAAAAGAAAATCATTGACCCTGGGCAAGTCACTTAACTCTGCCTCAAAAAAAAAGCAAAAAAACAAAAACAAAACCAAATCACTTTTTAATTTAATGTAAGCAAAATTATCCATTTTAAATCCCACAATGCTCTCTAAGTCTTAGTTACTAATAAATTCTTCTCATCCATAATCAGGTCATTATTATTATTTTGGTCTACACTTTTTATGCCTCTAATGGAAGGGAAGAAGCAGTTGCTATAAGTTCCTTCAAAGCCAGCCCAGTAGCCTGGCTTCCTGAGAATTTGCTGCCTGATTGGGAGAGATTGTCCTATCTACCTGTCCCAAAGATGAAGTAGGTCACTGTGCCACTGGCATATCCTACTTGCAAGAATCCTCCTGCCATTCAGTCTTGAGACCTTGAACTAAATATTGGATCCTCTTTTCTTTTTTATCTATTTGAAGACATCTGTGATGTAGAATGATTTTGGAGTCCTTTCCTGTCCCTATTCCTTTTCAATTCAAAAATTGTTCAGGCATGTTCATTCACCCATCTTTCTACTTCATCAATCCCATCACTTGGGGATATATGAAAATAGCAAGTGGTTCCCTTAGCAACAAACATAGTAAATGGTTCAGTATCATTGAAAAGAGAAATCAGCTCTGTTTTATACAGTAAATATATTGTCCTGGCCCAGGGAAAGAGCCATGGGAGCTACATCTTTGATTCCTATCAATTTCCTTGGGAACAGTCTGCCCCAAACGCCCAGAGGCAAGCATTTCATTGAAAAGTCACTCTGTTCATCCTAGGTGATTCTGAATTTAGGTTGTTTTTTATCTTCTATTCTAGATGTTATTCCCTAATTCTAAAATACACTCTCTCCTATTCTTAGCTATTTTTTTTTTTTTTTTGCTCTTTCAGACTACTCTCTTTTATTCTAGGCTATCATATTCTTCGTTTATTCCATTGGAGGAATGATTCCTTTCACACAGAAAACATCTTGTCTGGATTTTGCACTTCTCCAGGGCAGCAGATTCAGAATACAACATGCTAGTCTCATAACAGGAAGCCTGAACTTTTTGCTTGGCCCAACTCCTGAGTGACCACTTTTTTTCCTTCAACAACCTGAAGAACTGAACTCAAATCTAGCTTCAGACACTTATTAGTTGTATGGTCGTGGGCAAGACCACTCAATCTCTGTTTCTCAGTTTTCTTACCTTTAGAAGGGGATAATAACCACCTCCTAGGGCTGTTGTTAAGACCATAAGATAATAATTGTAAAATACTTGGTACATAGAAATGTTAGCTATTAGTATTATTATTAATGTTAGGAATCCGAGGGCTTGTCTTCAAATTTCAACTCTGCTACTGCTATGAGTATATACCTTGGGAAAATAATTTCACTTCTCTGACCTTCAGCTTCTTTATCTATAAAATGTGTGAGTTTATAAATGTGAGTTATAAAAGGTGTGGGTCTGGATAACTTTGAAGGTCATTTCTGATCCTACTTTTTTTTTTTTTAAAGTAGCCCATTTTACCCTGGGGCAGCAATGAGAGAATTTTTTTATGCCAAAATCTTCATTCTGACCTCTTTTAGGTATTAGTCCTAATTTTATCCTTTGGGACCAAATAGAATACATCTAAAGTTTACAGAAAAGCCCTTTGAATTCTTAAAGGCTGCCATCATGTCCCTTTGGGCTAAGCATGTCTCCATTTCCTTCAATGAATTCTTTATGGTGAGTTTTGTGTGTCTCACAATCCTGATCACCTCATGAAGAGATTCCAATTGGCCGATAACCTTCCTAAAATTCTCAGAACTTAACACAATAATCCAAATTAATATGATCAGGACAGAACACAGCTATTAATTCAGAATACAGAGAATCTCTGCTTCATTGTCTAGGACCCTATGTTTCTCTTAATGCAGCTCAAAATTACATTGACTTTTTTTTTAATCTGCTACATCACACTCATATCAAGCCTGTGCTTCAATTAAACCCTCAAGTCTCTGTAGATGAACTTTCCCCTTAATCATCCTATAATTGTGTTGTTGATTTTTCAAACCCATAGGAATTTATATCTATCTCTATTAAAATCAATCATATTAGATTCAAGTCATTTGGCATAGTGGATAAAATGTCAGGAAGGCCTGAGTTCCCATGCTGCCTCAAACACTTATTTGCTGTGTGATCCTGGTTAAATCATTTAAAATCTGCTTGCCTCAGTTTCCTCAACTGTAAAGTGAAAGTAAAATTTGTATCAATCTCCTGGAGTTGTTGTAAGGGTCAAATGAGATAACATTTATAAAATACTGAGTACAGCACCTGGTACATTGTAGATGCTATATAAATACCAGCTATTTATTATTGTCACTACTCATTATATATATGCCTTATTTGATTTCCCAAGAAGTTAGTTGTACTACTCAGTTTCATTTTATCTGCAAATTTCATAAGTTTATTTTCCACATCTTCATTCAATCATTGTTAAAAATTGTTAATTCGAAAAGGGCTAAGGACAGATCCCTGGGTCATTCCACTAATGATCTCCCTCCATATTGATTCCTTGATCACAAAATTTTGAGTCTGGTCAGCTCTGAATCCATATAAGTACATGTTCACCTTTCATACCAAGATTTTAGAAGAAACTTTGTCAAATATCTTGTTGGAATTGAAATATACTAAATTATATCTCTTGGTCTTATTTAAAAAAGGAAATCAATAATTTGTTCTTAGTCATCACCATCTTTTCTTTTTTTTTTTAAATTTAAAACTTCTTACCTTCAAGACACATGCATGTTTTCATGCATTTTTCAACATTCATCCCTGTGAAATCTTGTGCTCCAATTTTTTTCTTCCTCTTTCCCCACCCTCTCCTCTAGATGGCAAGCAATCCAATATATGTTAAACATGAACAATTCTTCTATACATATTTCCACAATTATCATGCTGCACAAGAAAAATCAGATCAAAAAGGAAAGACAATGAGAAAGAAAATAAAATGCAAGCAAATCAACAATAAAAGAGTGAAAATACTAAATTGTGATCCACATTCAGTCCCCACAGTCCTCTCTCTGGGTGCATATGGCTCTTTCTATCACATCTTTTCTTTCTTAAAATATAATTTTTTAGGGGCAGCTAGTTGGTATAGTAAATAGAGCACTAGCCCTGAAGTCAGGAGGACCTGAATTTAAATCTGATCTCAGACACTTAATACTTCC
>JAJPUD010000854.1:68173-95798 GCA_023553655.1 Myrmecobius fasciatus | reverse complement strand
TTTTTTTTGATATTTTGTTTTATTGTCCCATACATTTCTCATTCTACCATCCTTTACCCTTCCAAAAAAAAAAAACATCCTTTATAATAAAGAATAATAAGGGATGGAGGGAGAAGTTCAGCAAAACTAACCAGCAATTGAAAAAGTCTAACATTACCTGCATTGCACTCTAGTAGAGTACTGGGCTTGAAATAAAAAAAAAATTCATCTTCCTGAGTTCAAATCTGATCTTAGATATTTACTGCTATGTGACCCTAGGCAAGTCACTTAATCTTGTCTGCTCCAGTTTCCTCATCTGTGAAATAAGTTGATGAAGGACATGGCAAACCACTCCTACATCTCTGCAAGAAAACCCCAAATGGAATCATAAATAGTCATACACAACTGAAATGATGCAAAAACAACTACCCCCTACTTTTGCAAATTATCAGGAAGAACTATCTTCTCAAATCTGTTCTTTGGTGCCGTTTGGCCTTTTAATTTCACAGTCACCCCTTCTATTTCTAAATATTCTGAAACAATGTTTTTAATAACACTTTCCATATATCCTGATTCTCCCAAAACAGAAACAAACTCTGAGCCTATAGTTTTAACAATCTATCTTTGTTCCTTTTCTGAAAATTGAGATAACATAAAAGATCACCAGGAGCAGCTCAGCTGTCACATCTAGAAAGTCTTTCAGTATCTCAGATGTAGTTGGTTCAGGTCTGGTGTTTTGAACTTAGCTAAGGGACAGCTAGCTGTTCTCTGGCCATTGTCTCTATTTGTGGGGTGGGGAGAGGAGATTTACCTGCATGTTAACCATTTTTGTTCTATTTTTCTCATGTCAAAGATCACTCTACCTAGTAGAGAAAACAGGTAAAGACTGATCATCTAGATCATGGGTCCCTCCATCCTAAGCAACAAATCTGACCTTTCTCTGGTCTTTTTTTTTGTCCCCAAAAAGAACATTAAAAAAAAAAGAAAGAAGAAAGAAAAAGAAAAGCAATGATGATAGAATATGAGTAAAATGGATTCCAGGCACACAAGAATATTTATGAATGTGAGGAATTGTTTTTGTCTTATCTTTCTTATGGTAGTGAACAAGAGTTACCCAGGATGAGGAAGCAAGAATGAGTTATGATCTATCTATCTATCTATCTATCTATCTATCTATCTATCTATCTATCAGGTGGAGCGTCCACATCTGAGATCATAGATCCAGCCAAGTATTGACTTAAATTTTTGAAGGTTAATTTTCCAGTAGTGCTTTATCTCTTTTATCTCTTTTACTGGCACTGTCCACAAGTGATTATACTGACATTGAGTGCCTTTGTTTATTCAAAATGGAGGCTGGGGGTGGGTGGGTGTAGGGGATAGAACACTGGACTTGGGAAGTTAGGAACTTGAATTAGGAAGATCTGAGTTTAAAATCTCCCTCAGACACTTATTAGCTGTATGAACTTTGTCAAAGTACTTACATTTCCTGTGCCTCAGTTTCCTTATTTTAGACTTCTCTCAGACTGTGAGCTTCTTGAAGTTAAGGTTAGTCTTTTACCACTTTTTATATTCCTAGAGCTTAGCACAGTTCCTGCCACATAGTAGGTGCTTAAAATTTAAAATTACTTTAAAATTTAAAATGCTTAAAAATTATTTTCATGCTGAATTTGATAAACACCAACTAACATGAACATTTACATATATAAAAATATACTAGTTGCATAATTCTGTATATTTTTCCATATACAAAGAGAATTTTATGTATTAAGCCACAAATCTTATTTTTAAGTATATACAAAATTCAGCATGTTAATTCTAAAAGCCATCCTGCTTGTAAACGTCCTTCTGTTCTCCATGAATTTTAAATGTTTTATTGATGTTATTGTTCTTTTATTTCCACCTATCCTTCCTTACTTCTTTTTTTCTCCCTCCCTCCCTCCCTCTCTCCTTCCCTTTCTCTCTCCCTCCTTTCCTTCCTTCCTTCTTCCCTTCCTCCCTCTCTTTCTCCCTCTCTTTCTTCCTTCTTCCCTCCCTCCTTCCTTCCCCCCTTTCTTCCTTCCTTCTTCCCTCCTTCCTTCCTTTCTTTCTTTCATCCTTCATCCCTCTCTTCCTTCCTTCCTCCCTCTCTTCCTTCCATCCTCCCTCTCTTCCTTCCTTCCTTCCTCTCTCCCTTTCTTCCTCCCTTCCTTCCTATTCTTTCTTTATTTTCCTCCCTTCCTTCCTCCCTATTTTCTTCTTCCCTCAATATCACTATCCTCTTCTCCATTTCCACTTCCCCCAAAATAAAAACTCTCCCTTGTAACAAATCAACAATCACATAAAACAACATATATGTATATATATATACATGTATGTATGTATATATATTTGGTCACATCCGAAAATGGCCTATAGTCTCATAGAAAATAGTCTATGACCTCTCTGCCAAGAGGTAAGAAAAGTTACTTCACTCTTGATCCTACTGAGTAATGATTGAACATTAATCCATCAGTGTTCTTAAGCCTCCAGCCCTCTTTCTAAGACATCATGCTGTCTCTGGAGGAGGAGGCTGATATTCTAGGAGCATATTTTCTCATGTCTCTTTCTTGTATTTGTCCAAAGCTTAATCTCTGAGGACAGAAAAAATTCTGAAGTTAGAGTCAGACGACTTGGATTTGAGTCCCAGCTTTTCCTACTTGTGTGATATTGGAAAAATCACTCTCTTTGCATCTTAGTCACTTCATCTTTAAAAATAAGTGGGCTAGACTATTAGAAGTATCAAACATGCAGCCCTCAGCTAAGTGCATCTCACAACAGATTAAAATGTAATTAAGAAATATCTAACAAAATAAATAAAAAATATACTGGAACCTACATAATGTTAACATGTGGTTTTCTAAGTCAATATATACGGTAGGTAGGGATCCCTCTGTATGGTTTAGTGACCCATTTTTGTTAGTTGGACATCCCTGGAACAGATGATTCCTAAAGTTGCTCCTACTTCTAATCTGTGATCCTCTTTTGCTTTTTCTCCTTCCTCTGGATTCTTTACCTTCCTAGAGCTTTGTCCAGGACTCTGCACAGAGCAATAATATTTATTAAAATCACATATTACACATAGAGTGTTTCATTGCTTGCAAAAGTGCTTTACATACATTATCTGATTAGATCCTCACAAGCACCTCGTGAAGTAGTTGTTATCATTATCTCCATTTTATATTTAAGGAAACTGAGGTTCAGAAAAATTCATTGATCTTCCCAAGGTAGGTTTGGACTCAGATTTTCCTGACAAAGTACATTATTCATTATGCTATACTGCTGGAATCTATAAAGCTGAGTGACTGGGATGGGGGTGTGGAAGAAATGATAACATATGACCAAGAATAAAGGTCTAGCACTGAAAGTGAATGAATGAGCACAAATTTGATTCAGATCCTTAGAAGCTAAGTCATAAAGATCTGAATTCAAATTCTGCTTCAGAAACTAGCTCAGAAACTGGAGAAGTATTTTAACCTCTGTGCACCTCAGTTTCTCATCTGTAAAATGGGGATAATAATCACAACTACCTCCCAGGGTTGTTGTGAGGACCAAAGGATATTTGTAAAGTGTTTTGTAAACCTTAAAGTGACATGCAAAATATTCTAAAAGTCTTTTGAGATACCATGTGTAAATGCAAGCTAGCTGTTAAAAAGTTGCTCCAAAAGCTCAGACATATGCAAATGCAAACCAATTACTGGATACTAATAGAACAGAAAACCTCCCTTGGTGGTCAGCAATTTGATATAGGGGAATGGGGTGAGAGATGAGACCCAATTTATGCAAAAAGATTCTCTCTACCCTTCTGCTCTTTTGGTTAATGACCCTGTCTATCCTATGTTCTGGAAAGGAAGATTCTGTCGTTTACAAGAAATGTCTAGCTTTGGAGCAAGTGAGATCTTCACAAAGATCTAGCTCAGAACAAGTTCCATTTAGAGGGCTGCCATTTTTAATTTGAGTAGGACCACAGCATCACCTGGTGGCCAATATATGGAATTTGCTCTTTCTCCACATCTAGTTTTACTTCTTCTTTTTGAGTAGTTTCTAAAGTAAGGGTTCTAAAACTGGAGATTTAGATCTTAGGATCCAGAAAATCCCTGTGATTCATTAATATATTTTAAGAGGTCCTTGAACTTAAATGGAAATATTTAATTTTTATTTTCACTAACCTTTGTTTTCCTTTATTTTAAACATTATTCTGAGGGATCCTAGGCTTTCCCAGACTGATAAAGGGATTCCTGATATAGAAAAGGTTACAGACTCAACTCCTTTTCTGAAGGAACTGAATCTAATCTGTGACTATAATTCACTGACAATTCTACATATTTATTTTTGTTGTTGTTATTCAATCACTGAACAGACAAGTAGTACCAAATAGTGAAGAGAGAAATGGACTTGAAGTTAGGAAGTTGAAGATTCAGATCCACTTGGTAAACATGCAACTTAGTGTATTCTTACTTTTGCTTTTAAATGAAGGGGAAAAAAAAGAAAAAAAAATACTTGATTTTAAGACAACTAAATGAATTTTCAAAATATATTTCTTTTAAAAAAATGTCACCAAAATTTCTCTCAGAGAAAAATTTCTTGGAAGCCTTCTGTCTTCTAGAGAGCTGCCCCAAATATAGTATACAATGTTTTTAAAGGGAAAAAATAAGAGAAAAATGAGGAAAAAATCAAGAAAATCTAAAAATATATACAATGAAACTCCCATTTCTGCAAAGGAGTGGAGATGAAAGTTCATCTTCTCATATCTCTTCTTTTGGAGCCATGCTTGCTTTTTGTACTTTGTCAATGTTCACTTTTGATTTGTGATTGTTCTTTCCATTTACATTAGTTTAATCATTATATATAATTTCTTTGACTCTGCTTACTTTACTCTGCATCATATCATATAAATGTTTCTTTGCTTCCATGTATTCATCATATTTGTTATTATTTATACTGATTTACAGCTCCACCAACAATGCACTAGTGTGCTTATCTTTCCATTACTCCTACAACAAATCTTAAGCAAGTCACTTGATTCTGTTTGCCTCTGAATTTAGTCTTTGATAAACCCAAAGACCCCAGCTTCTGGGATAAGTACCCACTAGTTGACAAAAACTGCTGGAAAAATTGGAAACTAGTGTGGAAGAAATTAGGGTTTGACCCACATCTAACACCACATACCAAGATAAGATCTAAATGGGTTCATGATCTGGATATAAAGAGTGATATTATAAATAAATTAGAGGAATGTAGTATAGTTTACCTCTCAGACCTGTGGAGATGGAATAAATTTATGTCCAAAGAAGATCTGGAACTCTTAACTGAACACCAGATAGATAATTTTGACTATATTAAGTTAAAAAGTTTTTGTACAAATAAAACCAATGCAGTCAAGATTAGGAGGGAAGCAATAAATTGGGAAATCATCTTTATATTTAAGGGTTCTGATAAAGGTCTCATCTCTAAAATATATAGAGAATTATCTCATATTTATAAGAATTCAAGCCATTCTCCAATCGATAAATGGTCAAAGGATGTGAACAGACAATTTTCAGAGGATGAAATTAAAACTATTTGTAGTCATACGAAAAGGTGCTTCAAATCATTATTGATCAGAGAAATGAAAATTAAGACATCCCTGAGGTACCACTACACACCTGTCAGATTGGCTAAAATGACAGGAAAAGATCATGATGAATGTTGGAGGGGATGTGGGAAGGCTGGGACACTGATGCATTCTTGGTGGAGCTGTGAACGGATCCAACCATTCTGGAGAGCAATTTGGAGCTATGCTCAAAAAGTTATCAAACTGTGCATACCCTTTAACCCAGCAGTGTTTCTATTGGGCTTATATCCCAAAGAAATCATAAAGGAAGGAAAGGGCCTCATATGTACAAGAATGTTTGTGGCAGCCTTTTTTATAGTGGCTAGAAACTGGAAACTGAATGGATGCCCATTGATTGGAGAATGGCTGGATAAATTATGGTATATGAATGTCATGGAATATTATTGTTTGGTAAGAAATGACCAGCAGGATAATTTCAGAGGCCTGGAGAGATTTGCATGAACTGATGCTGAGTGAAATGAGCAGAACCAGGAGATCATTATACCGGCAACAACAATACTATATGATGATCAATTCTGATGGACATGGCTCTCTTCAACAATGAAATGTTTCAAACCACTTCCAATTGTTCAGTGAAGAAAGCCATATACACCCAGAGAAAGGGATATGAAATGTGGACCACAACATAACATTTTTATGCTCTCTATTGATGTTTGCTTGCATTGTGTTTCCTTTCTCTGATTTTTCTTTCTTGTAGATACGATTTTTTCTTGCACAACAATGATAAGTGTGGAAATATGTATACACATATTTGATTTGTCAAATATTTTAACATAATGAACATGTAGTGGATATCCTGACATCTAGGGGAGGGGTGTGGAGTAGGGGGGAAAAATTTGTAACAGAAAGCTTTGTAAGGGTTAATGTAGAATTACCCATATATATGTCTTGCAAATAAAAAGTTTTAATAAAACAATTGTTTGCCTCTGTTTCTTCATCTGTAAAATGAGCTGGAGAAGGAAACCACAACTACTCCAGTGTCTTTGCCAAGAAAATGGGGTCATGAAGAGTCAGACATGACAGAAATGATTAAATGATGACAACAAATCTTTTGTCATTATTGCTACTTTACAGGGTATAAAGTGAAACCTCATGGTTGTTTTGATTTTCATCCCTCTTATTATTAGTGGTTCAAAGCATTCTTTCACAGGGCTGTTAATAGTTTGCAATTCTTTTGAGAGCTGTTTGCTCATAACCTTTGATCATTTAACTATTAAGAATGACTTTTGATCTTGTCTGTGTATACAGGTGTGTGCTTATATATGCAGAAACACAAGCATGCATATGAAAACATATGTGTGTACATATATATCTATTAGTTGTTTATATATCCGGGACACCAAACCCTTATCTGAAAAATTTGATACAAAGATTTTTTTTCCCCATTCAATTGTTTCCTTTCTTGTCCCAGACAGGAATAGAGAGCTGCATCCAGAATCAAGAAGATGTGAGTTCATATGACTCTAAACAAGTCATTTTACCTCTGAGTGCTTCAGTTTCCTATCCATAAAACAGGGATAATAACAGTATTTTGCTCCTTAGATTGCTGTGGGGATTAAAAAAGATAAATATCTATAAAGTGCTTGGCACAGTGCCTGGTACATAGTAGGTATTATATAAATGCTAATTATTGTTGTTTTTGCTATTGTTCCCTCCCTGTTAATGACACAAGGATCAAATGCATTTTCCCAACCTTAAAGAGATACATAAACATTTTATTATTATTATCATTATTTTTATTACTATTCAGAAACATTTCAGAATCACACAAAGTTATCCATTTTATCTTTTCTAATTGCCTCTATCCCTTATTTGGCCAAAAATACATCTCCTATCTGCAGTTGTGAAAGGGTATATAATTTGCTTCTCTTTAATTTTTTTATGATATGACTTTTAATATTTAAGTCACCAATTCATTTACTATTATAATAGAATAGAGTAGAGCAATGGTCTAAGCCCAATATTTGCTAGACTGTTTCCTGGTTTTTCTAACAAGTTTTTTTTTTTAATTAAATAAGGAATTCATTTCCAAGTAATTTATCTTTTCCGCTTTATTAAATACTGAGTTCCATTGTTTCTGGTTCTCCCAGTCTAATCTTTTCCAATGATCTCTATGTTTTAATCAATACTAAATTGTTTTGATAGCTATTGCTTCATAATATAGTCTGAAGTCACATTCCTATCTCTTTTGTGCATTTCAGAGTATATTTCAATAATCTTCGTTTCTTTTTCTTTCTTTCCTCCTTCCTCTCTTTTTCCTGGGATCATCTGATATTTGGACACAAATCTCCTCTAAATATACCCAAAATGAAATAATTCAGCTTTAGTTTAGCAAACTTACTACCTCCTGAGCCCACTCATTCTACTTTGGACAGATTGAATTATTATGAATTTTTCTCTTATATTAAAAAAAAAAAAAACTCTGTCTCTCTATAGTCCCTGTTTCTGCCCTCCCAAATGAAGCAGAACAAATTTAATTCTTCTTTTATGTGAAAACCCTTCAAATATCTAAAGATGGCTATCTTAGCCCTTCTAAATTTTGACTTCTTTGGTCTAAACATTCACCATTCTTTCAGCCAATCCTTGTTTGGCATGATTCCTTATCCTCCATCATCTTGGTCGCTGTCCAGAGAAGTCCTAGTTTCTTAATATGAACCAGTAAAAATCAGTTTGCCTCAGAGGGCCCCTATCTCCCAGGATGGATGTATGCTAAGACTAAAAAAAAATCAGGATATTGAGCATTATCACCCTCATTTTCCTCTTGCTTTTGTGACTCAGGATAAGAGTCCTTGTCCCTCATTTCTCATCTTTTATTAAGAAATTCAGAAAATTCCCTCATTTCACTGATCCAATTTATCTAACTTAGTTCTCTCAGGGAAGACAGGTGCTCTCCATTTATCACCACAATTTTTTGTTGAAAATTCTTTGTAAGTTTGAGCCCTGAAGACTTTAAGCCTTTGATCAGAATATGTTGTAGGTTCAGAGGTAACTCATGGTGTGGGTTGTCAGCCCTTGGACTGAGGGCAATGTGAGCTTCCCAAAGGTTATTCCCTGTTGTTCGTGAGCTCCTGTGTGATATAACTGCTATTCATCTAAACTGCTTCTTTCTTTTTTGTGCTATAGTCAATAGCTTTCTAAAATGTAGTACCCAACACAGTACTTCAGATGTAGTGTGACCAGAGCATGGCCTCTATACTATGTTCTAGCTTCACCATCAAGAAGGGCTTTAGCAAAATAAACTACTCTGCTCCTTGATGGCTTAAACCTTTTTTTTTTAAAATTTTATTTGCATAACATATGTGTGGGTAATTCTTCAACATTAACCCTTACATAGCTTTCTGTTACAGATTTTGCCCCCCAACTCCCCACCCCTCCCCTAGATGGCAGGATATCTACTACATGTTAATTATGTTAATATATTGGCAAATCGAGTATATGTATACATATTTCCAAACTTATCATTGTTGTGCAAGAAAAATCTTATCTACACAAAAGATATATCAGATAAAGGAAACACAATGTAAGCAAACATCAATCAAGAGTATGAGAATGTTATGTTGTGGTCCACATTTCACATTTCTTTCTCTGGGTGTATATGGCTTTCTTCAGTGAACAATTGGAGGTGGTTTGAAGCATTCCATTGTTGAAGAGAGCCATGTCCATTAGAATTGATCGTCATATAGTACTGTTGTTGCCGTGTATAATGATCTCCTAGTTCTGCTCATTTCACTCAGCATCAGTTCATGCAAGTCTCTCCAGGCCTCTCTGAAATCGTCCTGTTGGTCATTTCTTACAGAACAATAATATTCCATAATATTCATATACCATAATTTGTTCAGCCATTCTCCAATTGATGGGCATCCATTCAGTTTCCAGTTTCTTGCCACTACAAAAAGGGCTGCCACAAACATTCTTGCACATGTGGGGCCCTTTCTCTCCTCTAAGATCTCTTTGGGATATAGGCTTAAACCTTTTTAAAAAAATTCAGGGGCAGCTAGCTGGTGTAGTGGATAGAATACCAATCCTGAAATCAGGAGGACCTGAGTTCAAATCTGGCCTCAGATACTTAATGCTTCCTAGCTTCCCTGGGCAAGTCACTTAATCCCAATTGCCTCAGCAAAAAATAAATAAATAAAAATTCAGTGTGGGATTGGCCGTTTTTTATCAGTCTAGTTTGGAAAGGAAATGGGACAAAGTTGGAAGCATATGGATAAAAAGATCAGGCATGAAGGAAAGGTATAAAAGAGCCTTCAAACTGAGAACAGAATGAAGTAAAGCTCTTATATTATCAGAAGACTAATGAGGATTCAAGAACATGAGTGGATTGGAATGGAAAGTGATGGTCTGGGGAAAAAAAGCTGAAATATTCTGAATAAGCCATAAACTGGGTAATTTGCCCCTGAATAACAAAGGTCTGTATGGAGTAATTTTTGAAATTATTAAAAGACTGGTCTTTAGAATGTAACATCATTAGGCAGAGGGAAAACCTAAGATTGGAGCCAGAAGATCCAATTACAAATTCTAGTTTCACTAATATAATTTTGGATGGGTCAGTTAAATAGTAAAAGATGATGATGATGATGATGACATTGACAAAGATGATAAGGATGATGATATTGATGAAGGTAGAGAATCAGATTTTTATTTCATTTGATATTAGGAACTCCCATATGAGAAAATAATTATAATGAAAATAACTCAAACTTATGTTGCACTTTAAGAATCCCAATAATCCTATGGCACATCTATATATTAAAGACCTGTGACTTTGGTGTGGGGACTTTATCCAAAGGTCACAAGCTATTCATAACTTAGTAGATAAATATTTGGGGTATCACCTGAGCCTCAGGAAAATTAAGTGACTTGCCCAGAATCCCAATCAAATAAAATGACTAAATTGTGGAGGGCTCAACAAACCTAAAGGCTTATTCTCGGGTCATGCTGTTCTGTGCCTATTCATTTTTTTTCTCTTACTTTTTCTCTTTAGTTTTGTGTTTGCCAAACTCCCCATTTTGTGCTTACTGAAAACTCCAAAACTCCTCCACCCTCTACCTAGGCAAGAATGAGGTTGGAATTGTCATCATTAGTGCTATAAACATCAGACTACTGAACAATCTAAAGGGGTCATGCCGGTAAGACTCTCTCTGTCTTTAGAACAGCATGTTTACCCCAAAGCTGCTGTCATAGTCCTAAATCAGCTTTGGACATTTATCTGGTTCCTTGACCATTAGGAGCTTGAAGTTTATTGGAAGGCATACAACTCAGACATCTGGATAAAGAATACAAGATGTTAAATAATGCAAGGTCAAATTGTATTTCAGTCATCTGATTTTGAGGGCTCTCTTTCTTTGAGGTCAGAGACTTTGATTTTTGGTGTTTTTATCCCCAGCATCTTACTTAACTACAGTAGAAAATTAACAAATGCTTATTGAACTAATTGAACACTCCTCCTGGTAGTTACCTAATCTTTAAATTTTGGAGGAGGAAAGAATTATTTCATTTTTTGTGTTGTAATCTCAGTGCCTAGCATAGTACCTGGCACAAAGTAGAAGCTTAAAATGTCCTTTGATTGCTCTATAAATTTCCAGGAATTTCTTGAATCATCATCTGCCTTTCCATTCTATCCCAGCAAATTCAGAGATTTCAGTCTACAAGATGACCCTTTCTTTTAACCCATGATCTCATAGTTCCTCATCTTCCTCAGTTCTATTGTCTTTCATCCCCACCCCTTTTCAGTTACCCACAGGTAAGGCCACACCTGAAGCCCTACCCTTATCTAGAAGTGTACCCAACTTGCAGATCCTGAATCCTGCTATTGCCCTGACTACAATCTTTCACCTTTCCTACTTCTTCTTCTTCTTTTATTTTTTTAAAGACTGGGTCCCCCTATTTTCTCCAATCTGTAAAGGAAAGGAAGGGAAAGGGCTTCTCATGGGCCAGGTCTCTCTCTGATCAGCACAGAGCTTGACCTGCTTAGTTTCCACCCTGGGCAGATTTGGTCCTTCCTGGTATCTCCTCTTGCCCTAATCCTGGGGGCTCACCATAATAATGGATTGGCTTAGCCCATTGCCCATTAGAACTCCTGAGCTCAAAACATCCATCAGCCTCAGCCTCCTTTCTAACTGGATTATAGATGTGAGACTTCATTACTAGTGAACTTGCTTTTTCTTCACTTCTGTTCCTTCTATCCTTTCTTCTCTCATTCTTCATTTCACTTGCTTCTGACCCAATCTGGACCTCACCTATTTACAATCATGGAATCAGGGATTTTGAACTAAAAAGAAATTCAATGATTTTACTAATTATTACCTAGAATCTCTGACCTCTTGGCCTTTTTAGCTATTCTTATCCCACTAATCCCCAAACTTGGTTCTGAGCTGAGGGATATAGGGTTAAGTTCACAGGGTTATAGATTATAAGGGATCTTAGAGATCACTTGATCCAACTCCAAATTGCAGATCCAAATTGAAGAGAGTTACAATTACTTGCCTAGGATCACACAGATAGTTGTAAAATAGCTCATTGGATCAATTATCAATTCATGTTATTTAACCTCTACTGCTGCTCAAGTAATCCTTTTATTACATAGACCTTATAAGATTCTTTGCAGAAGCTAGGACTGCCAACGTTTTTCATCTTTCTCAAGATCCCTAGTTTCCCAATTATACATATATAGAACATGTACACATGTACCATGCACACACACATACACACACATACAGCATCTTGAATAGCACAGAGCCTACTTAATAAATGCTAGTCACTAATAAAAGCTAGTGCCTGAATGACCTGTACAAATTCCTACAGTTCCTTTCCCAGCAAATGGCTTTACTCCAGGGATGATGTGGGGCTCAAATGAGATCATGGCTATAAAGTACTTGGCAAATCTTAAAACCCTATGATAAGTGTCAATTATTATTGTTAGTAATTATTATATAATAATTAAGTGCCAGTAATTATCATTATATAATAATTATCATTATTTTCTAATCACCAGGTTTCTTGTCTAGTAATAACTTCATTCTCTGAGTCTTCTATTGCACTCCTGCTGAGCTTAAGCAATGTTTATAGGGCAATACAGAGGAGTTGTGGTAAATGTTTAACACCTGTAGGTTGTTCAGTCATTACAGTCATATTTGCCTCTCCATGACCCCATTTGGGGTTTTCTTAGCAAAGATACTGGAGTGCTTTGCCATTTTCTTTTCCAGCTCATTTTACAGAGGAGGAAATTGAGATAAACAGGGTTAAATGACTTGTCCAGTGTCACACAGATAGTTAAGTGTCTGAGGCTGGATTTGAGCTGAGGAAAATGAATTTTCCAAGACTGGCCTTTTATCCACTATCACCTAACTATCCTCGAGATATCAGGGTTCACACTGAAAATTTTAACAAATGGTTCTTGCAAGATTAGAGCCCTCTCATTCCCTGCAGACTGAGATCACTCTATTCCTTTCTCTGGACCTCAAAACTTCTATATCTTCCACCATCCATTCCTCCTTCCCCATTGCCTTAGAAGACATCCTTTTCTCCACCTTGACAAAGCCAGCTCCTCTCTGCCCCTTTCTCCCTGTTTATTCTCTTTCCTATACATCAGTGTATAGCAGATTTTATACCTCTGTTAAAGACCTTAGCTTAAAAAGGTCAATGTCTCTCCCTTCATCCAGACCCATCTCCAGTTGTCTGATCTATATGTTGCCACTGGACCCTAAATGGTTACACAAGAGAAAGTGAGCCCAATGACTTTGCCCAGCCCATCCTCATCCAAATCCAATTCACTTGTATGCAATAACATCCCCTTTTTGAGAATGAAGGACCGACAATAAGAACAATATAACTCGAGTCCAATTGCTAGATCTCATGAATGAATGAGATGCAAGGAATCATCAATTCAGCTAGAGGGCAATACAGTTACATGACCCATCCCTTAACAACCTGCCCACTGAAGGAACAAGAGGGAGAGAAATTAGGTAACTGGAAGACAAAGAAATCCAGGAAATAAGAGGGTGTGAGCAGGGGCAGCTCTGATCAAGAAGGGAATTTCTGAGATTCCATGCTCAGGAAGTCAGCAATGACCATATTTTCCCAACAGAAAAGTTTGCATTTTTTGGGGGGGCCTATATTTCTAATTTAATGAGCTTTCCAAAGGTCTAGGATCAAAGATCCTAAGCTGAGGCCCCTTAGACCCCAGTTTCTTAAACTTTGGGTTTTGATCTTCTATAGGGTCTTGTAACTGAATGTGAGGGCTGCAAAATTATGATTTATTATCACTAAATGTTTGATTTTATACCTTTTTTGTATTTTTGTACATTTTGTTCAAAATTTTGTATATTTTATATACCTATATACCAGGGGTCATGTAAAAATTTCTGAGACAAAAAGGGGTATCAAGTGGAGAAAGTTTAGGAAGCCCTGACCTAGACCAACTCCTCAATTTTGCAGTGGAAGAAACTCAAGCTGACAGACATTAACTGACTTGCCAGATTCTAAGTGCCAGAGTAGAATTTGGACCTTTACTTCTGACTCTAGAGGGCAATTTTGGGGTGTGTTGATCCCGGTTTCAGAAAAAAAGCCCTGAGTTTAAATCCAGCCTCAGACTGGGCAGGTCATTTAAGCTTTGGCTACCTCAGTTTCTTCAATCGTAAAATGGGGACAATAATTGTACCTCTCTCCCAAGGTTGTTATGAAGATTAAATGAGATATTTATAAAGTGCTTAGCACATGGATACCAGGCATCTAGTAGGTGTTTAATAAATGCTTGTTCCCTCAGTATCCAGATATGGTGCCAAGGGATATGTGGAGAATTCTTGGTTCCTCTTCATGTAGAGGCTGGGTAGAGATGTGGTCCCTTATAGTCTTCTTCTGACTATATTTGTGGTCCCCCAAGCCAGATCTGCTGATGAAGTCTTATCTCTATCATTTTCCTGACCCATGTCAGTAACAAAATGGGAAGGGACCTCAGCTTCTACATGAAGAGGAATCAAGAATTCTCCACATATCCCTTGGCAGGAGTAGGCTGAATATATGTGATTAACATTTTTCCCTTTTGTGAAGCAAAATTGACCATTACAGGGAATCTGTAATTTAAGACTTTGATCTAAAATACATGGAATTTAGAACTGTAAGGATAGAGGTAATTTAGATCATTCTGTTCTTTTTATAGAAAAGAAAACTGAGACCTCTGGAGATATTCAAACATAGGTTCCTTGCCTCTAAGCCCAGGAATTTTCTGCTAGCTAACTTCATACTAGTAGTGCCATATTAAAACCAGTTGAATTAATGAACTCAGTTCGTCTGCCCCACCTTACCCATTATTAAGATACTTTAACCTTGTTGTTACATAGACTTCAAGCCAAAAGGGATTCTAGAAAAATGTTGACAAATTCAAATAGAAATGGATTCTTGTCAGTCTAGTAATTTAAAAAACCACAAATTAATGTTTTCTATGTTGCATTGTATTTTTATTTATTTGATAAACATTTCCCAACTGCATTTTAATTTAGTTCAGGCTGCATTCCAGAGTTTTGTGGACTAGGAATTTGATACTCTGTTCTAGAGATTATCCTGTCCAACCTTTTATTTTTAAGATGAGGAAAATTATGTCCAGAGAAAGAAAAAGTCATCTATTCAAGGTCACATAAATAGTTAATAGGAGATCATGGACCTCATCCCCTTTCTGACTCCTGGTTCGTTTAATTGTACTATGATTCCAGAGGAAATCTACCCCCTCCAAAAAAAAAGTGAAGAGATTCCAAAGCTAAAGCAAAGGATGATTTCTAATATAATATCTTTGGATGATCAGAAGAGTACAATCAAGAAAGAGAATGCTTTTGTTGAGGTTTGGAAGGAACCTCAAAGGATGGGAATCAGAGACTTGAGGTGTCTCAAAAGAATTTGCAGGCTTGAACCCATATCCAAGTCAAGGGACAAAATTTATTGTAATTGTAACACCAATTGAAGCAGGCTAAATTCCAAGAGAATTTAAGCAAAGAACCTTGAGCAAGGAGACAAATTTATCCAATTCATGTCATTGATATGCTAATTTTATGTCCTAGAGGTAGAACTGAGGAGTGGTCTCAGGAATTTGGTTATCACTGACCAGCAGATCTAGAACTATCCTAAAACCAGAAGACTTTAGAATCATTGACTGATAAGGTTGTTAGAACAATAGCATCCTTAGGTTAGAGAGTCTCAGAATCACTAATATATCTTCCCTAAAGTTTAAGGGGAAAATATTATTGTATTCCTAGGCCAGAAGATTTTTATAATCATTGACAGAATAATAACATTTTTATATCAGAGGACCTCAGAATCACAGATTCCAAAGCCAGAAGATTTGGAATCACTGACAGATTGTTAGAACAGAAGCTCCCTAAGATCAGGGAACCTTAAATTATTGCAGTCTCCCCTAGAAGCTATATTATATCACTTTGACATAAAAGCCCTAGACTTGGAGTCAAGAAAACCTGAATTTGATACTTATTAGTTGCATGAATGGAGCAAGTCATTTAATCTCTTTCAGCCTCACTTTACTTATCTATAAAATGAAAATAATAATAGCATTTATCTGCCAGGGTTGACATGAGGATAAAATGAAATAATAAAAAAATAAATCACTTTGCAAATCTCAAAGTACTATATAAATGCAGTTTTTATTGTTGTTATTATAATACTTTTATGCCTAAGATGTAGAATGGAGAAGAAAAACAATCTGAGCAGCTACAAAAGCTAGGGGGTAAGGTGGTTAGTATGACTTTCTGGCCTCCAATAAAGGAATGCAAAATAGCAGGTTTACAGGTTAGGTTGGTCTGGAAGGGGACGTGCAGTTTCTTTATAGCCTGGATCTCCTCAGCCCACACCCCATCCTGAAACAAACCAGGGTGTGCCTCTGTCTGTTTTTACAGGGAAAAAGCTTCTCAAAGTTACAACCACTTGGAATTTGAGGGGACTGGGGCTGGGTCTCATTGAGTTTGCTGTAGTGAAGCTAAATCCCCAGATGTACCAAGATGGGGGAATTGGAAGTAGGAGTGGGGGTACCTGAGCATCTTTTGAAGCTATGAAGAGAAAAATGATTCCTAATATAATTCCAGAAGAGCACTTTATTCTATATAATTAACAGCTATATGTAGCATTCTCCAAAGCCTAGGACCAAGAGCTGGAAGGATCTTAGCCATCATCTAGAACAATTGGAATTTCAAAGGTTTGTGAACTGAGATGGGAATGGGAGAGAGGAAACCACTTCTTTATTTTCACTCATCTCTAATTGAAATTTAGCATTTCTTTCAATTATTTAAATTATTTTCTTCTGAGAAATGCTCTGTAACTTTACCAGACTGCCAAGAAGGTCTATGGCATAGAAAAGGTTAAGAATTCCTAGTCTAGTATAAGCAAGTACTCTCCAGATGGAAAATAAACTAGGTACTTTTGTTCTCCAAATTAGTAAGGTAATCTACTCTTTAATCCAGATAACCCAAAGTAAATTAAATGTATTTATAGTTGGTTTGCACTATGATTATTACTATTGGGGTAGCCAGATGGCACAGTGGATAAAATGTGGGGCTTGGAGTCAGGCAGACTTCTTCTTTCATGAGTTCAAATGTGGCCTCAGATACTTAACTCTCTGTATGATCCTGGCCAAGTCACTTAACCCTATTTGCTTCAGTTTTCTCATCTATAAAATGAGCTGAGCAGGAAATGGCAAACTGCTCCAATAGCAGTTTGCTGAGAAAACCCCAAGTAGGAGCCTGAAGACTCAAAAATGATTCAACAACAAGGATAAGTGATTATTATTAATAATGTGGATTTTTTTTTGCAGCAAGAGTAGCAGATTTATCTTCCTAAATAAACTGTTCTGAAGCAAATGGTAAAATGATTGCATATTGTATCAGCTGGTAGTTTAGGGAGGAATTTCCAGGAATTAAAGGCCCAGAATGACCTTGGAGTCATTCTTGATTCTCCACTCTCCCTCCTTTTCCATATATGGTCAGTTTCTAAGTCTTTTAGATTCTACATCCAAGATATCTCTCCCATTCATTCCTTTTTCTCCTCTCCTATAGCCACTACCCTAGTTCAAGCTTCTTTTATCTTTCCCTCCATCACTGTACTGGTCTTCTATCTGGTTTCTTTGTATCCAGGATCTCCCCTCTTTATTCTATCCTTTGTATAGTGCCAAAATTTTCATCAGGTCCCAGTCTGATGATGTCACCCCCCTGCTAGAAAACCTTCATTAATTCCCTATTTTATCTACTATCTTTCCAGCTTCTTCTTCTTCTTTCTTCTTCTTCTTCTTCTTCTTCTTCTTCTTCTTTCTCTTCTTCTTCTTCTTCTTCTTCTTCTTCTTCTTCTTCTTCTTCTTCTTCTTCTTCTTCTTCTTCTTTCCTTCTCATCCTCCTTTTTCTTCTTTTTCTCCTCTTCCTACTTCTCCTCCTTCTTTCTTTGTCTCTGTGTGTCTCTATGTTGTCTCTTTCTGTCTCTCTTCCTCTTCCCCCCTCTTTTTCTTAATCTCTCCCTTCCTCAAAATCTCCCTAAAGTTGCCCTACATCTTTAATAATCTCAGTATAAAGAAGGAAGTGGTTCCTGTTATACTCCCACCTTAGTCAGTATAAGGATGTACACTTAATTAACATGCATTAAGGATGGCATTCTCCAAAGCCTGACTCATAGTATTTTAGGACTAAGATCTGGAAGGACATTAAACAGTATCTTGTTGACTAGGTAAAGTAGGAGGTTGCCTATGTGATGATGAGATTTCAGAGGCTGGAGGAGGATTTTTATAGTTCTCAAATCCTCCTTTATTGCCTGGATGATGTCTGAAATTCTTTGTATTTCATTAAATAGTTTGTTCCTATTAGAATGCAAATAGTTCTGTGAGAAGTAACACTTTAAACTGCAAATTCATTCATTCATTTAATAAGGATTTTTAAAGTCCCCATTAGCATACCATATGGTACTAAATGCTGATGACAGCATGACAATGAACAACACACATCAACAAGCATTAGATGTAATAGAAATAAACTAGAACCATTCCCAATAAGATCAGGGATGAAACAAGGCTGCCCACTGTCACCATTACTATTTAATATTGTATTAGAAATGTTAGCTTTGGCAATAAGAGAAGAAAAGAGATCAAAGGAACTAGAGTAAGCAATGAGAAAACCAAATGATCACTCTTTGCAGAAGATATGGTGGTATACTTAGAGAACCAACTGAAAAAATACTAGAAACAATTCACAACTTTAGCAAAGTTGCAGGATACAAAATAAATCCTCATAAATCAGCAGCATTTTTATATATTAATATATATGTATATATTACCACCAGCAAGAGATACAAAGAGAAATTCCATTTAAAATAACAGTCAATAATATAAAATAGTTGGGAATCTATCTGCCAAGGCAAAGTCAAGAACTATATGAACATAACTACAAAATATTTTCCATGCAAATAAAGTCAGATCTAATCAGTTGGAAAAATATGAAGTGCTCATGGGTAAGCCAAGCAAATATAATAAAAATGACAATACTACCTAAATTAATCTACTTATTTAGTGCCATACCAATCAAACTCCCAAGAAATTATTTTACAGATCTAGGAAAAATAATAACAAAGTTCATCTGGAAGAATAAAAGGTCAAGAATTTCAAGAGAATTAATGAAAAAAATGCAAATGAAGGTGGCCTACCTGTGCCAGACCTAAAACTATACTACAAAGCAGCGGTCATCAATACCATTTGGTACTGGCTAAGAAATAAAGTAGTCGATCAGTGGAACAGGTTAGGTTCACAGGACAAAATAGTCAATGACTAAAGTAATCTAATGTTTGATAAATCCAAAGACCCCCAGCTTTTGGGATAAGAACTCACTATTTGACAAAAACTGCTAGAACAATTGAAAATTAGTACGGCAGAAACTAAGAATTGACCTACACCTAACACCATATACCAAGATAATGTCAAAATGGGTTTATGATTTAGACAAAAAGAGTGATATTATAAGCAAATTAGGAGAACAAAGGATAGTTTACCTCTCAGATCTGTGAAGGAGGAAGGAATTTGTGACCTAAGAAGAACTGCAGTTCATTATTGAACACCAAATAATAATTTTGATATATTAAGTTAAAAAGTTTTTATACAAACAAAACTAATGCAGACAAGATTAGAAGGGAAGCAATAAATTGGGAAAATATTTTTACATTCAAGGGTTCTGATAAAGGCCTCATTTTAAAAATATATAGAGAACTGTCTCAGATTTATAAGAATTCAAGCCATTCTCCAATTGATAAATAGTCAAAGGATATGAACAGACAATTTTCAGATGAAGAAATTAAAACTATTTCTAATCATATGAGAAGGTGCTCTAAATCACTATTGATCAGAAAAATGCAAATAAAGACAAGTTTGAGGTACTATTATACACTTCTCAGATTGGCTAAAATGACAGGAAAAAATAATGATGAATGTTGGAGTGGATATGGGGAAACTGGGACACTAATACATCATTAGTGGAGTTGTGAACCGATACAACCATTCTGGAGAACAATTTGGAACTTTACCTAAAGGGTTATCAAACCATGCATATCCTTTGACCCAGCAGTGTTTCTACTGGGCTTATATCCCAAAGAGATCTTAAAGAAAGGAAAGGGACCCACATGTGCAAAAATGGTTGTGGCAGCCTTCTTTGTAGTTGCAAGAAACTGGAAAATAAATAGATGCCCATCAATCGGAGAATGGCTGAATAAATTATGAATGTTATGGAATATTATTGTTCTGTAAGAAACAATCAGTGGGATGATTTCAGAGAAGCCTGGAGAGACTTGCATGAACTGATGCTGAGTGAAATGAGCAGAACCAGGAGATTATTATACACAGCAACAACAAGATTATACAATGATCAATTCTGATGGACATGACTCTTTTCAACAATGAAATGATTGAGGCCAATTCCAATTATCTTATGATGAAGAGAGCCATCTGTGATGAGCACTGTGGGGACTGAGTATGGATTACAGCATAGTATTTTCACTCTTTTTGTTGTTGTTTCCTTGCATTATGTTTTCTATCTCATTTTCCCCCTTTTTGATATGATTTTTCTTGTGCAGCAAATAATTGCATGAATATATATATATATATATATTGGATTTAACATATATTTTAACATGTTTAACATAGATTACTTGCCATTGAGGGGAGAAATTAGGGACAAGGGGAGGGGCTTTGGAACACAAGGGTTTGCAAAGGTAAATGTTGAAAAATTATCCATTCATATGTTTTGAAAATAAAAAGCTTCAAGAAACCAAAAATAAATAAATAAATAAATAAATAGCAAAACTATAATAATGAGGGACTTCAAAACAAAACAAAAAACAATGAACAGCACAATCTTTGTCCTTATGGAGCTTATAGTCTAGATGAAGGTAAGACATTAGAAAGCAGTCATCTTAAGCAAGAATGAAGGATTCAAAAGCCAGTTTTGACAGGAGGTAATGAGTAAAGACATTGGGTACTTGGAGTTTTAGGGAAAAAACACAAAAGAGAAGTAAGTTGAATACAATGAAAATAAGTCAATCTCTACAATTTTGCCTGGGGCTACATAGGTGCCAGAACCTCACTAAGATCATTTTCAGGACCTCTGGAGCTTGGTCCAGTTAGATGTCTCTGCCATCCTGGGACCAGGGGAAAGCAGGGAGACCCTAAACTTTTGTTTAATGTTGTTGTGAATCCATAATGTAGGGAACATTTGTGCACGTACACATCAACATCATTCCCTTCTGTTGGTTCCTGCTCTTGGAGAGCTGACTGAAAAAATTGCCTTTCATCTTGTTTCCTCCTTGGGAACCTGAGGATACAAGAAGTACTTGACTTGGTTTCTTTTCTTCTTGATTCCTATGAGCATACGGAAGGCTCATGGGAAGAGGTGACTTAGGAAGAAATATAGGGACTCTATAATAACTACACAGTTATATAACTCTATTGAGAGGGAGCCAGGAGACTGAGTTATAAAATGTTGCTACTAACTAGCTCTGTGATCTTGGAAAAGCCATTGTGCCTCTGTACCCCTATTTCACAGATCACTGAACTGGAACTGAAAAGAAGTCATGGAGTTCAATTGTGCCCTTTTACAGGCAAGCTTAAGGTCCAAGGAGGTCAACTGATGTGTACAAAGTTGTGTAGAAAATAAATGGCAGAGTCAGGATTTGAATCCAAGTGTTTGATTCCACAACCAGGGCTATGTTCCTCTGTAGTAGTGATAGTGGTGATGGTAATGGTAATAATAGTGGTAGTGGTCGTAGTAGTGGTGGTGAGGATGTAGTAGTTGTAGTAATAGTAGTAGTTGTAGTGGTAGTAATGTGGTAGTAATAATAGTAGTGGTAATAATGGTAATGGTAGTAGTAGCAGTACTGGTAGCCATAGTAATAGTGGTAGTGATATAGCGATAGTAGTAATAACAGTGGTTAGGGTAGTAGTGGAAGGGTATAGTAGTAGTAGTAGTTGGTTGTTATAGTTGTAGTGGTAGTAGTAGTAATAGTAGTGGTAGTATTAATGGTGGTAATGATGATGGTGGTGGTAGTAGGGAGTGCAGTAATAGTAGTGGTAGTGGTGGTGGTAGTAGTAGTAGTAGTAGTAATAGTGGTAGTAGTGGTAGTAGGGGGTGTAGTAACTAGTTGTGGTAGCAGTGGTGGTAGTATAGATACTGGAAGCAGCAATAATAGTAGTAGTAGTAATAATAGTAATAGTAGTAGTAATAGTAGTGATAGTAGTAGTAGTAATGGTGGTAATGGTAGTGGTAGTAGTAGCAGTACTGGAAGCAATAGTAATAGTGGTAGTGGTATAGTGATAGTAGTAATAGTAGTGGTTATTGTAGTAGTGGGAGAGTATAGTAGTAGTGATAGTTTGTTGTTATAGTAGTAGTGGTAGTAGTAATGGTGGTAATAATGGTGGTGGTAGTAGGGAGTGTAGTAATAGTAGTGGTAGTAGTGGTGGTAGTAGTAGTAGTAATAGTGATAATGGTGGTGGTAGAGATGCTGGAAGCAGCAATAATAGCAGTAGTCATACTAATGTTGGTAGCAGTAGTGTGGTGGGGGTAGTAGATGGCATTTATACAGCATTGTAAGATTTGCCAAGCATTTTACAAATACCAGATTTTGCCCTCACAATCACCCTGGGAGGTTGATGTTATTATCACCCTCATTCTACAAATGGGGAAACTGAGGCAAATAGAGGCAGTGTGATTTGCCCAAGAACACAGAATTAATAAGTGCCTGACTGAGGCTTTTAACTCAGGTCTTCCTGACTCCAGGTCCAGGGTGCTATCCATTGAAAGAGAGAGAGAAGTGTAGAAGAGAGAAACTGGTTTTAATAAATCCTTAGACCACTTTTTCAGGCTTGTTTCTTCCTTTCTCCCCGAGAGGGATGACTGATGTTTGTTCTCTCCTCACCTGCATCCTTAGTCTGTCCCCCCCTGCCTCTCAACGACACTATCCACTATTATTTGGGACTCAAACTACTCCCCGCCTTTTGTCCTTAGTTGTGTCCGAGGTCTTTCAGAAGCTCCTGACAGCATGTGACAGATGGCCCCAGACCCCCTTGGACTGCAGCTTGTGAGCTGCTGTGAGATGCCTCTATTGGTCCTCTCCCTGAGAGGCTGCCATTAGTCACGCCAGAAAATGGCTCTTACACTCCTTACTATTGCCAGTCAGTCTAGGGATGAGTCACTTCCCACACCTGTTATTATCCAGGAACCCAAAACAAGCCTTTGTCTACTGCTTTTGTGCCTAACATTTCTTTTAATTTAATGAGTCAGAAATAGCAACTCACCCAATCTTGTGACCTTCCAAGCCTGCCCCAAGAAATAATCTGAGGAAATTTTACTGGAAAACCCTGGAGGGAGAGGAAAGAATTGATTTTGGAAATGGTGGCTTTGTACTGAAACTATGGGGAAAGGAATTGAAAGAAGAAAACTGGAAATTGTATTTCAAAAAACCCTTGTTATTGAAGAGGTTTTATTCAGGACTGAGGCTTTATGCAGGACTGTGAATTTTATTCTTGTTTTGTCTTTTAAAAATCTCCAGTCAAAGGCAATCGTAACAGTGCCCAGCTTCTTAAACTAGGGTTCTGACCCCACAGGGGGTCTTGTAACTGAATATGGGGGTCACAAATTATGATCTTTTATTAGTAAATGATTGGTTTGTATATCTATTGTATATACCTACATAGTCAGGATCATGTAAAAATTTATCAGGCATAAAGGGGTCATGAGTGGAAAAAGTTTAAGAATCCCTCCCTGGTCTAGGGACGCACATCCTATGGTCCTTTAAGATCTCTATCATCCAGGTTATCTACAAGTTCATAGTGTGAGTAGCCTCCAAATATGGACATTCTTTTTTAAAAAATGTAACTAGAATATTTATAGCACTACTTTTTGTAGTAGGAAAGAACTGAATCTAAGATAAATTTCTATCAAATTAACTAAATAAATAGATACATTAATCAACTGTGATTATGCCAAAAGAAATGATTCACAGAAAACTTACAAATGCATAAAAAGAGTCACATGAACTGAAACAAAAATAAGTGAGGTGAACTAAAAAAATAAAGAATAGGACATTATAAAAAACCTAAATATTAAAATTGAACACCGTGTAATTATAAAGATGAAATTTATTTTCAAAGAAAACCTAAGGAAATGCATTTCTTTCTGTTCTGTGCAGGGATTGGGGAGGGGACTAGGGATATATAATTTTGCATATGAAAATAGACTTGGTTGGTATATTATTATTTAGTTTTGCTGAAAAAATTATTAATCATTCTTTCCATTTATTTTATTTATTGTTATCAGATATGGATGCTATGGGAAGAGAAGGAAAAAAAATTATACCTTGATTAAATAGGGACATTCTGGAGAGTAATGACATTGACATCCCATCTGGACTTCATGATAACTAAGCTATTGCCCCAAATTTTGGTGATTGTCCAGTTCTTGGGCCCCAAAAGCAGCATTCTCAAATTTGCTTATTCTTAGAGGCTCTACTTGCTACAAATTTATTAGAATGTACGAATCCCAAGGACAGAGGCTGTTTTGTTTGCTTTTATTTGTATCTTTAGTACTAAATACATTTGGCACATAATAAGCCCTTAATAAATGTGTTTATTCCTTCACTCTTCCACCTCTCCATCCCTTCATCTATCTATCTATCTATCTATCTATCTATCTATCTATCTATCTATCTATCTATCTGTTTGTCTGTCTCTCTCATTCTTGCTCTCGCTCTCTTATCAGAATCCAAAAGGCCCTCTATGTGGGACTCTCTTTATTGGTGGAGAACAATCCTTTGCATGTGTTTGAAGAGTTGTCAAGAGCAGAAGAATAGAAAGCAGAGAGCCCCTGTCTCTTCAGGTCTTTGGGTCCCCTTGATCTTCAAGTATTTCTGGCTTCCAGCTTTAAGAGAGTAGATATATAGATGATACCAACCTTATTTCAGGTCACTAAAGAGCAGAAGCAGACATGAGAAACTAGCAGTCTATATAATGTCTTTATGCCCAAATTGCTACCCTAGATGCTTCAGGGATCTTCTCCTTAAGTGAAATCTGGGATTCTCTCTCTCAGTTGAACTGTTACCTCTCTCCTACTGGGAGAGCTCCTTTACTCTGTATCATTTGGCAGATATTCTCTGATTTTTTTTTGTTTGTTTTTTGACTTGGATAAATGGGTTTCTTCACCACAAATTCCATTGTATCTATTATGGAATTGATGTTTGGTGGGAAAGGAATCAAGCCTTGGAGTACAAGGCTTGGGGTACAAATCTCCTTTCTCCATAAAGAACCAGTGATCAAAAGTTAGCTTGAATCTAAAATCATATACCCCTAAGACTATTAATATTTAAGGGAGCAGATAAATATAATTCTAGTTTAATACTTCTCTTTAAGGAGAGCAGAGTGGTCAAGTTTTTAGTTCCTACCTTGATTTTTCCCTCTTGGGTGTAAATCAAGTCTTCTTTGGAGAAGGATCAGGGAGAAGAACATCAAGATGTCTATTCTGCTTACTTTTTTTTTTTTTTAGTATTATATGACTTTTTTTAAAATTGTTTTTGCCATTCTTTTCTCTTACCCTCCCATCCCTCTCACGTATACTGAGGAAAGCAAATTATATCAGTTATATATATGAAAACATACAAAACATGTTTCCATACAATTCATATAAAAATAAAGGAAAAGAGAAAATTATATTTCAATTTGCTCTTAGAATTTGTTTCTCTGGAGGTAGACAGCATTTTTTTTCATTGTGAGTCTTTTGGAATTATCTTAGATCATTAAATTGATCAGAGTAGCTAAGTCTTTCACAGTTAACATTATAACATTGATATACACAAAGATCTCTCCTGATTTTTTTCACTTCAGTCTGCATCAGTTCATATAGGTCTTACCAGATTTTATTTTTCTGAAACCACCTCCCTCATTATTTCTTATAGCACAGTAGTACTCTATCACTATCATATACTGCAACTTGTTCACTTATTCCTCAACTGATGAGCATCTCCTCAATTTCTAATGCTTTGCCACCATAAAAGAGTGGCTTTAAATATTTTTGTACATGTAGGTCATTTTCCTTTTTCTTTGATCTCTTCGGGATGCATAACTTCTAGTGATATTGGTGGATCAACAGGTATGTATAAATTTATAGCTCTGTAGGGCTAAAATAACAATTTTGGAAATTGTTCTCCAGAATATTTTGACCAGTTCACAATTCCTCCAACAATTTATTGGTGTACTTGTTTTCTCTTATTTCTTCCAGCATTTGTCATTTCTAATAGGTGTACAATGGTATCCTCACTTGTTTAAATCTGCATTTCTCTAGTAAACAGTAATTTAGTATTTTTAATATGACTATAAATAGTTTTGATTTCTTCTTTTGCAAACTTCCTGTTTATATTGTTTTTTTATATAAAGCTTTTTATTTACAAAACATATAAGTGACCTTTCAACATTGACCTTTGCAAAAACTTTTTTTCCCAAGCTTTTCCCCTCCTTCCCCCCACCCCCCACCCCTAGATGACAGGTAATCTAATACATGCTAAATAGGATAAATTATATGACAAATACAATACATGTATACATATCTATACAATTATCTTACTGCACAAGAAACATCAGATCTAGAAAGAGAAGAAGAAAAAACAACCTAAGAAGGAAAACAAAATGCATGGAAATATTCACAGAAAGCATTAAAATGCTGTGTTGTGGTTCACTCTCAGTTCCCACAGGCCTCTCTCTGAATGTATATGACTATCTTCATCGCAGAACAACTGGTTTGAATCACATCATTGTTGAAGAGAACCATGTCCATCAAAATTGATCATCGTATAGTCTTGTTGCTGTGTATAATGTTCTCCTGGTTCTGCTGATTTCACTCAGCATCAGTTCATGCAAGTCTCTCCAGGCCTCTCTGAAATCCTCCTGGAAAAAAAAATCTTTTTTCTTTTTTCTATTTTTTTTCTTTTTTGCTTTTTGGCTGAGGCAATTGGGGTTAAGTGACTTGCCCAGGGTCACACAGCTAGGAAGTGTCTGAGACCAGATTTGAACTCAGGTCCTCCTGACTTCAGGGCTGCTGCTCTAACCACTGCACCACCTAGCTGCCCCATGTTGGTCATTTCTTACAGAACAATAATATTCCATAACATTCATATACCATAATTTATTCAGCCATTCTCCAATTGATGGGCATCTTTTCAATTTCCAGTTTCTTGCCACTACAAAAAGGGCTGCCACAAACATTTTTGCACATGTGGGTCCCTTTCCCTCCTTTAAAATCTCTTTGGGATATAGGCCCAGTAGAAACACTGCTGTGTCAAAGGGTATGCATAGTTTGATAACTTTTTGAGCATAGCTCCAAATTGCTCTCCAGAATGGTTGGATCCGTTCACAGTTCCACCAACAATGTATCAGTGTCCCAGTTTTCCCACATCCCCTCCAACAGTTATCATTATCATTTCCTGTCATTTTAGCCAATCTGACAGGTATGTAGT
>JAJPUD010000854.1:26816-63173 GCA_023553655.1 Myrmecobius fasciatus | reverse complement strand
GATGCTCATCAGGGGTTCAGTGGTTCACAATCTATCCCCCTCAAAAGGCAGACCCTGCAAACCACCTGCCCACAATCAGGACAGATTGGTCCAAGAGGCCCACCGAAGACTCCCAGGTGTGTGAAAAGCACAATGCTCCCACTCCTGTTCAGACTCCTGTTCCAGCTCCCTGCTCCAGCTCCCTGCCCCGGTCTCCCTGTGATGCAGTCTGACCACCCCCATGCCCAATTAAAACAGACCTGTTTTGAGGTTCTTCCAGAGTATCTTCTTCTAGAATCGTGTTGTTCTCCAGATATTGTGGATTTTTTTGCTTCAAAATCAGTCTAGAGGCTTCATATGTTGTTGGTTTGAGGGGAGGTTAGAGGAGGTTACAGAGACTCCTGTCTGATCTCCGTCACCATGGCTCCACCCCCAGAAGGAAGTCTATATTGTTTATTATTTATCAATTGATGAATGGCTCTTATTTTTATAAATTTGACTCAATTGCCTATACGTTTGAGAAATGACCTCAAAATATGTATAGCAGTTCTTTTTTGAGTGACATTTAAAAAAAGAAAAAGAAAACTCCAAATCAGAAACTAAGAAGATATTCAACAATTGAGTAGTGGCTGAATAAGTTGTGATATAGGAATACAATAGGATATCATGTTATTTGTAAAACATGAGAAAATAGACGGTTTCCAAAAGACATGTTGCTTATATGAACTGATGCAGTGTGAAGTGAGCAGGAACCAGAAGAATAACTTATACCATTTCATCATTATTAGAAAGATGAACATTTTTGAGGACTTTTATAAACTGATGAAAAAATGAGCAAAATTAGAACATTTTGTATGACAGCACTGTAAAAATAGAACAAACCTCCAAATTTTGAAAGCTATTAGAACTATGATCAATATAATATCTATTTGTGGTTCTAGAGTAGCTCAGAGACTCTTTGTAGCCTGCAACACTTCCAAAGCAGCCAAACCAGATGAAAATTGAAGTGGAAAATATTTAACAAAATAAATAAAATGGAACATAAAAATGCTAATATGTGAGTTTCTAATTTAATATGCAGTCTACATGGATTTCTATGGACTGTTTACTGGCCCTGTTTTTAATCAGCGGTTAACACCATTGTTCTAAAGGATTGATGATAAAATATGCTTACCTTTATGCAGAATAAGACATTTTTTCTTAATTTGCAGCATTGTGAGAAGTTGTTTTACTGATTATGCAGATTTATTATAAGAAATTTGTTTTCCTCTTCTTTTTCCCCTCCAATAGATTCAGGATGAAGTGAAAGAAAGAGAAAATGGATTTTTGTTTATTTTTGGTGGGGAGGAGGAACATATGTAAAATGTGTCTACTTTCAAACAGGTCACTATATTGTTAGTTTTATTTAACTCTTAAGAGATCACTCATAAAGTAGGTGGGGGTTAATTTGCAAAAGTTGGTAAAGTAAATATATACTAATAAGATTGAAAGTGGGGGGAAAGGATGTAGGTGATAATTGGAATGCAAGTAGAGGTCTTGATTTTGAAATGGAGACTATATGCCTTTTATTCTGAGACAAGAAACAATCAAGAGAAAATCACAGAGATAAAGATATTTTCAATTCAAATAGCCTTTATTAACCCCTACTATGAGCCAGATACATAGTAGGTATGAGCTAAGTGCTACAGTTTATTCTACTGTGGATGGTAAGAGATGGAGAAACAGGGTTACTATAATCTGTACACAGATAATTAAATACAAAATATATACAAGATAAATACAAAGTGCTTTCTGGAGAGGAGGGGAACATAGATAATGGGGAAATCAGGAAAGGCAGTAT
The DNA here is from genome assembly GCA_023553655.1 of Myrmecobius fasciatus. NCBI lineage: Eukaryota > Metazoa > Chordata > Mammalia > Dasyuromorphia > Myrmecobiidae > Myrmecobius > Myrmecobius fasciatus. Next base: position 61,354 of record JAJPUD010000854.1, on the reverse strand, counting down.
ATGAACTGGGCCTTGGAGGGAACAAGGGATTTTAAGAAGGAACAGTGCAGAGGGAGAATATTCCAGGAAAAGTACAATATCATGCATAGGGTACAAAAAGGTCAATGAACCTTAGAGTATATGAGCAGGAGTAATGTATAAATTCCACATAATGATGGTTTAGAGCCAGGTTGTGAAGGGCTTTAAATGACACTTTAAGGAGGATTGATGATGATAGGAGAGCAGGGTCCATACCATGGGCCAAGGATGGGCAATGGTCCACTTCACCCCATCTACCCCTAAGGCTGGCAAGTTTAAAAAAAATGGCAGGACCCTGAGTTACTACTTTGATGATCTAATGCATCCTGCTGTGTTTATTATATCCTAGGTCTCTTCACTCATGAACAAGATGGGCCCTTTGACACTACTATGCTTATAAAAAGCTGTCAGTCTAATAAGTCAATACCTCTAGATTAGCCCTGACATTACAAGTGAGAACTTGAGTATGAGTCATATTTTAGGGAAAATGTTGAGTGCATTTAGCACCCAACAGACTTGAAGAAATTTCAAATGTATTTTTATTTGTTTATTGGCAGTAATGACTTTAATGAAAGAGAAACATGTTTTTTAAAACTATATATTCATTTAATATTTCCCCTAATTACATGTAAAAACAATTTTAACATTTATTTTTAAAACATTGAGTTCTAAATTCTCTCTCCTTTCTATCTCTTTCCCCTCATTGAAAAGACAAACAATTTGATATCTTATACATATGCAGTCATGCAAAATATATTTCCATATTAGTCATGTTATGAAAGAAAACACAGAAAAAAAACTAGAAAAAGAAAGTTAAAAAAAGTATGCTTCAATCTACATTTAGATTCCATCATTTCTTTCTCTGGAGATGAATAGAATTTTTTATTATAAGTGAAGGAAAAACACGTTACTCCAAATTAATGACTTGCTTTCCTAATAGAAGTATAAGCAGGCTATTACTTAATTGGATAATTAATGTTCTCTCATAAATATTAGACAGTGTGTCATATATAATAACCCAGATGTAGATAACTGCTTATGTTTACACGAGGGCTTAACAGGGTAAAAAGTTTACTTTTATTTTATACCTATAAATATTATTATTCTTTTTTACATATGAGGAAACTGAGGCTCAGAAAGGTAAAATGTACCAGCCTACTGTCACACAAGTAATAAATGGTGGGAATGGGACACATTTTCTTTTGGCAATGTTGATGCTGTTTCTACTAACTCTGGTATCTCTATGGATATTTATAAGTTATTATAATCACCTTTCAATTGTATTGTATAGAATTTCAATTTGTGGGCAAAGTGTGGGCAAGTGTAAGAATCCTAGGATGTCCTATCCTCTCATACATTAGATCATTGATTCTTAGGATGCATAGTTACCAAGAGGCCACCATAATATAGTGGAAAAAATGGTGGCTGTAGCATCAAAGGGCTTGGATTTGAATATTGGATTTGTGGCTTTAGCCAAGTAGATTTATGCTTTCTCATATGGAAAATGAGGGCTTGAGCTACATAAAATCCAAGGCCTTTTCTAGCTCTAAGTGCCATGGATTGTGAATTAATTTTAATATTAATTTTAGCAGAATAAATGGAGGTAAAAAGCTACAAGAAAATATAATATGTATGTAATACAAATGGCAATGAATTTTAGATGCTTTGCTCTCAAGTCTTTTCAATTAAGAGGAGAAGCAAAAATGTCTTGTCTCTTCCCTTTTATAAGTTCCTTGAGGGTAAGGAATTTCCATGATTATTTCTTTGTAGAGCATAAATTTCAATCCAACAAGATCCATAAGATTCATGGTCTCATGTTAAAACTGGCCATTTCCAGTGAAGATGGGAATAAAGATTAAAGTATGTCGGGTGAAAATGGGAATATTTAGGTCCTTGGTTGACTGAGCCCTCACTTTGGGATTAATTTTTAATTGGGACAAGTTAAGCAACCTAGTCATCTTGTTTGTTCCCTATCTTGGAAGATTGACATAAGGCATGAAGAGAGGGAAAATCAGAAAGAGGATCAGAAAACAGTATTTGACTTTTTAATGCCTTTTTTGACTTTCTTTGTATCTTCAGGGTTTAGAACAGTGTCTGGCACATAGTAGGTGTTTAATAAATTTGGTGATTCACTGGCTAACTGACAACTTCAAAATGAATTTTGTGTTGTCCATTTGACTGCACCAATTAGTTCAATAAGGATTGTGGTTACCCCATCTCCATCTCATTCTTTGATACTAGTAATTTCTTTCAAAACTAATAGTGGTAGTCCATACATTTGGCTCTTCTATAGCTTTCAAAATGTTGGACACATATCTACCCTGCCCTTTTAAAGTAAACATTAGTTGCCTGGTACCAGATAATGAAAAAGGAATTAAGGGCCAAATGTATTTGAAGAAACAGTTGCTTTGGGCTCTTATAACTTCAAATAATTCAATGTTAAATATGTATATATATGTTTATATATATATATGTATATATGTTTATATATATGTTTTTATATATGTATATATGTTTATATATACATACATATGTTTATATATATGTGTATATATGTATATATATATGTTTATATATATATATTCAGCAAGCATTAATTAAATGTATGCTATGTGCCAGTTACTATTTTGGCAAAATGATAATTACATTACAGTGAGAGGACTCCTATGTCTAGGATTAAGAAGGTGATAGCTTTATTATATGCTACCCTGAATTTGGAGTGCTGTGTTCATTTTTGGGTACTACAGTTAAAGAAGGATATTCATGAACTGGAGGACTTAACAAGGAGGATGACCAAGATGGGCAAAGGGCCTTGAGAAGTATCTAAGGATCCATTGAAGGACCTGAGATTATTTAGCTCTGTGGACATAATGATTCTTCTTTAACTATGTGGAAGGCTAGCTATGTGGACAAAGGATCAGATTCATTCTGTTTGGCCCTAGAGAGCAGAACTAGATCCATGGAAATAGCAAAGAATCAAATTGGAGATCTATGAAAAGAAAAACTTTCTGACAAAGAGAGCTGTGCAACAGAATGGACAGCCTTAGATTCCTTCTCACTTAAATTCATCAAGCAAATCAAGGCTAGATGGTCATGTCGAAGTTGTTACAGACAGAATTCTTGCTCAAGTAAGAGTTGGATTAGATGGTCCCTGAGGTCTTTTCCAATCCTTGTATTTTATGATTCCATTTGTTTCTATGATTCTATGACTTAATGGCTCAGAAAGAGTATGAAAAAATAATATAATCCTTCTCTTAGGCAGCCAAGCTCCCCCAAGATTAAACTAGGTCACCAAGTTAAAGGAGTCAGGGATAAAATGTTACATTAGTAGAAAAGAAGAGGGATTCAGTGCTTCTTTCCACCTTGAGTCCAGAAATATTTTATAATAAATTCACAGAGAATAAAATTCATCATCATGTCTGAAGGCACTGTTATATGGTAGACTAATAGAGGAGGGGAAAGTTTCAACTTTTGGAACTCCCAAACCTGGGTTTAAATCTTGTTTCTAATATTTGTTTTGCATAGTCCATTAACTGCTCTAAGTTTTGACTATGGAGAAGGAGACTACTCCAATATTCTTGCCAAGAAAACACCATGGACACTGGTTATGAAGAGTTATAAAACTGAACAAGCCTTGGTTTCCTCGTGTGTAAAATTAGGGTAACAATACTTAGACTACTTCCTTCACACAGGGTTGTTGTGAGGAAAGTAAACCTTAAAGTCCTAGAGAAACATTAGTGGCACTGATATTTATTGCTCCAATCTGGTGTCTAAACATTATCCTTTAATCCTTCTCATGAAGCTTTGTGATGGGAAAGAAGTTAGTTCCAGGCTCCATGTCTGATTGGGCTGGAGAGGGTTTATTTGGGCAAAACCTAGACAAATAAGGCACTCTGGGGAAGTGGGAGACTAACAGTGTAGTAGAAAGAGACATGATTTGGAGACAGAGGAACTGGATTTTTTCCCAGTTCTGTTACTTATTATCTGTGAGACTTCCAGTCTCTAGGCTTCAGCTTACTTATTTAAAAAATGAAGTCTCTAGATGAGCTGATTTCATTAAGTTCCATTTCTTCCTACTTTAACATTCAATGGTTGTGTGATGATGGTTCTGAAATCCAATGAAAATCATGGCCACTAGGGGGCAATAGAAGGTAGGTGATGGGGAGGATTAAGGTAACTTTCTTGCCATGACACTGAACTATTTACCGTGTAGGTATGTTGACAATATTTTCTGAAACAAAAATTATGATATGTAGTCTGACAAGCAGTGGTCCCTTGGGATTGGATTCTTTTCTTGACATTAGGATTATTTTATAAGGAGGGTCTGTGGTGCATTAATGGAGCCATGGTTACAGAGGTAAAAGGGGTAGGATGGGATGTTGGGGGGGGGAGAGGAGGACTAACAGCTCACTGAGCCTTTTTCAGGGCTGCTTATCCATTTGCCACCTAACTCTCACCTGTAGTTCTAAGAAGTTGTAGCAAGTTCAGTAGCTACATCCTAGTAAAATTGTAGATAGGTTAAACCAGATTGAGGATAATGGAGGATGCTCAATCCTATCCCCTTGTTAGTTAGAGGGAATGTCTATCTCAAGAATGTGAAGACTTATCCTGGTGGAATGATAGATGACAACAATTTGTTCCAAAAGCCATAAAGATAGCTAAAGCAGGTACTCTGGAGCACTTGGAGCTTGGGCAGACATCAAAGACTCCAAGGTTATCTATTTCATCCTAGACTATTACCAGTTATCTTGATTTTTATCTTGCCACTGGATTCTGGAATGACTCTGGAAGAGAGAGAGTGAGGCAGAAGACTGAGCAACTGTGCCTCATTTTAATGTAATTCACAAACAAGTCAAGATATCACCTTTATGATTTCATTGATCCTCTTCAAAACTAAGGTAACACATGAATTCTGAAGTCATTCAATAGACATTTTTAAGTATCTACTAAGTGCCAGGTTTTGTCCTAAGTGTTGGGCAAGGATCCTGTCTCTGACACTTCACTTTTATGAATTTATGATAAGTCCCTAAATTACTAGACTTTTTTTAGCTCTAAATTGATGCTCTATGAGCTTCATTTTCCTTATCTGCAAAATAATCAAAATGATAAAAGCATTTATTCTTCTTTTGAAATGCATTTTGGATCTGTTTTCCCATTTCTATAATAACTGTTTTTCAGGTTCTCATACAGAAGTGTTTTAGTAAATGTTTATCCACTGGTTCACTTAAAAAAAATGTAAGCAAGATATACTTTTAAATCTAATTTGCATCATTAACACTTTTCCCACCATTTTCTTGTGTCTAGACTATCATCAAAACAATAAATTAAAACCTGGTTTATAGCTTTTGTCAATTTCCAAGGGGGTAAATGGTCACATTGAAAATTTAACAATTGGCTCCATCATACCCTTGTACCTCTTATCATACTGAGCTCCTGAAGGAGTAGCTTTCCCAAGGCCTGGGCGGACAACCCAAAATTTCAGCAAGTTAGAGCTTCTAATTCAATAAGGCAACTATCTTTTTTGGATTTTATAAGCTAACATAAGGCATCATCCATTTAAGTGAGATATTTTAGGCTCAGAGATGGTAGGTCAATAACTAGAGGTAAGATTCAAACTCAGACTTCTAGATCCCAAATCCAGGAACTTTTTTCAGTACACCATTCTGTCTTACTAATGATACTAGTAAGTGGTTCTAAGATGCTTTCATTGAGGTCTCTCTCTGGGAAGACTTTGAAGGGAGGAGAGTGTGTTTGGATAATTCATATCCAAAGATAATCCAAAAATATCATTTAGCCAATAGTTTGAAACTCCTGCTCCATTTAACTTTTTTTGCAATTCAGTTCCACTCCACAAAGACAACTGCTCAATAGAGCCAACTGTACTGGTATGGATATAAATCTCTCTCTCTCTGTCTCTATCTGTCTCCATCTCTGTTTCTCTGTCTCCCTGTATGTTGGTCTCTCTCTCTCTCTGTCTCTCTGTGTGTGTGTGTCTCTCCCTCACGTATTCTCCTATTGATATTACAAACCAAATAAGAAGAAACAAACACTTCTTTCATCGAGTTTTGGATTTTCCTATCCATTACTTTTATTTTAGTATTATTTTATTTAAAATAATTTTAATTGTTTAAATGTATGATAATTTTGGTTACAAGTTGTAAAATATATAATAACTAACATTTACATAATGCTTTAAGATTTTGCAAAGTACTTTACGAATATTACCTCATTTCATCCTCACAATAACTTTGACAGGTAGGTATTACTATTATTATTCCCAGTTTACAGCTGAAGGAACTGAGGCTGGTTAATGAGAGGTTAAGTGACTTGCCCAGGATTACAGAGCTAGTAAGAGTCTGAAGCAAAATCTGAACTCAGGTCTTTCTGACTCCAACTCTAGAACTTCCTCTGAGCAACTTAGCTGCAACAGTGTGATATTTCCCTGGGGCTTCTTCATCTACCAATCTGGTTGAAGCCATAACTAGGCTAATTTTGTGGCCTCAGCAAATTTTATAGAATTATGCTCCTTTCTCCTAAAGGAGTAGGTATTCTTGGGATATAGATGCTTATTTTATATGTTTTTTGTATCTTCCAGTTTTCACACCTGAGGCAAGGGAGCCACTTGCCTTTCTGTTACACCTCTGCTACTGGCCATGAGACTCCATGAAGGCAATACCAATTCACCTGCCGGCAGAGACCTCGTGATAGGTCATAGTCCATGAAGAAATCATAGTTCTCTCTGGGATTCCTTCCAGCCCACAGTCACCACAAGATTGTTGGGATTAACACAAGGTAAATAAGCTATCAACAAAGAAACTAAGGAACTCTGCCTGAGGAAGAAAGCTCAAAGGTCAGTATCCTCTATGCAGTTATTAACTCATGACTAAAACAAGTCAACAGAATGTTTAGGTAGGAAAGTGGTGACATGAATTTTAAACATATAAAGATACCATTTGCATTCATTGGCTTATAGGACAAAATAAATTGAGGGGAAAAACTGAAAGCAAAATAAATCAAAGCCATGGGATGCAGGAGAATTGAATTCAAATCCCCCCATCTTGTCCACTGATTTTGTGTGACTTTGGGTCTCAGTTTCCTTGTCTATAAAATTAGACTATTGGTCTAGGTAACCTCTGAAGTTCCTTCTAACTTTAAATTCATGATCTTATATGACTTTAAAACCTACAATCCCAATAAATCAACAGATATTTTTTTTCTGGGCAGAGAAAGAAAATGTCAATGCTTTGGGGAGGAGGGTACACTGTGACCATTCTGATACCTCCATTGTTTTCCTTGTCCCCCTAGTTCATGACTAAAAGAAGTCAACAGCAAGAACAGAGAAAGTAGCAATAGAATTTTTAAATCTTCTATTTGATTTGAAAAGCCCTTCATAACGGATTGCCTTCTTATTCCTACTCCCACCCCCATATACTCTGTGATCTAGTAACACAAACCTCCTAGCTGTCATCCAACACTCCATATTCTAGATTCTGGCTGTGTAGAACTCTCTTTTTCGCTAGAACTCTCTTTTTCCTCATCTCTACCTTCTGATTTCTCTGGCTTCCTTCAAGTCTCATGCAAAATCTTACCTGCAAAAATCTCTGTCTAGCCCTCTCTAATCTTATTGCCTTCCCTCTGAGGCTCTCCCCAATTTATCCTGTATTTATCTTGTTTGTACATAACTGCTTGCATATTGCCTCCCAACTAGATTCAGCTCTTTCAGAGCAGGAACTGGTTTTTTGCCTTTTTTTTTGTTTTCCCAATATTTAGCACAGTGCCTGGCATATATTAGGTTCTTAATAAAAGCTATAGGTTTGACTTAATGAAGACACCAATTATTTTCTTTTGCCCAGAACCTAAAACCTCCAAGATCATTTAACCTGAAGGTTGGTTAGGGAAAAGGGCTCTGGTTTCAAGCTTACTTTTTTCAGTGTTCTGCCTAAAGGTATGTATGTGGTTGGAATACTATCACCAATAACCAGGAGACCTTGTCTGTGACAAAGCCTGCCTTTTTAGCTTTGTTATATCATTGAAAAACACATGCAATCTTTTGCATGTGAAAAGTAAGAGAGGATTAGTTGACTCAGCAGCTCTGGAAATTACACTGAGAAGAGTAAAGAATGAAAAAGCAAGGAATGTCAGACTTTTGGCCAGTCAGAAATGCAGGGGAGTTAGAGAATTTTTGCTTTTTAAAAACTGATCTTGAAAGGATGAGAAGAAAGAATGGAACACTGAGGGTTACTGGAACCACTGGTGGAAAGAGTCTTGACCCAAGAGATTCAAGACCAGGGTGTCACTCTTGGCTCTAGGTATGAATTAACTCCTCTCAGCCCTGATTTGCTCATCTATAAAACAAGGAAAATAGGTGGATGATCTGCCTTCGACCTCTAGATCTGTTGATGTTTTAGAGTATTTTATCACAGGCTTTCTTTCTTTTTCTTAATTCTCCTTTTTCTAAGCTTTTGGCCCTCCCAGTAGAAATATTAATGATGTTTACCCTTAATGGTAACACTCAGGCTTGAATTGGTCAGAATTAGTAATGTGATGGAGTGTGAATAGTATTAGATTAGGAATCAAAGGTTTCATGAGATGGTGATGAGGAGCCTGGCTCCTTAGAGATGTTCTGCAGAAGACTACACATTTGGCCTAAAAGGAGAACTCATAGGTTTGCTCCTGAGCCCCAACTATGCAGAGGAGGGGGGATTTCAACCTCCTAGGCTATGGAGATTCCAGAATGTATTCAGGGAAGTGAGATATGCTGGTCAGGTTCAGCCTCAGGGACTGCCTTGTGGGGGACCCCCAACTTTTAGACTTTCCAAATTAGAAAGTTTGAGACCTAGAAGGAGAAGGTATTTCCTAAATAACATAATTTCTTAGAAAAAGAAAAGGACTACTCAAATGCCCCCCATGGATAAAGAAGTGGTAAATGGGGCCTTTAGCTTACAAAACTGCTCAAATGTCCCCCATGGGTAAACCAGCAGTGGATGGGACCCTTAGTTTATAGAACTGCTCAAATGCCCCCCATGGGTAAAACATCAGTAAATGGGACCCTTAGCTTACAGAAGCAACAGGACTTGAACCTTGCTATCTCCTTAGTATGAAGTAAGTGATTCAGACAGTGCAGGTTCAATGAGATGCTATTCAGCAGCCTTCCAAGAACTGCTTCCCAAGAGACTTTGTGGGCTATTTCTATGCCTTATATTTTCTATATCTATTTCAAAGTTGGGCAGCTAGCTTTTTCGCAGCTAAAGTGCCAAGCCTGGAATCAGGAATTCATATCTCTCTGCGTTCAAATCTCACTTCAGACACTAGCTGTATGACCCCACGCAAGTCACTTAAGTCTGTTTGGCTCACTTCTTCATCTGTAAAATGAGCTGGAGAAGGAAATGGAAAACTACTGCAGTATCTCTGCCAAGAAAACCATAAGTGGGGACACAAAAAGTTGGATACAACTCAAAAAATTTCTAAGTTGCAGTGAGTTTCTGCATCTTTTTCATCTTCTGAAGGATAAAATATAGATTGTTCCATCCTTGTTTGTATATAGGACCTAGTGCTTGTGAAGGAGCTAGGATCCCAGTTCTCCAAATTCAAGGAAACCTTGGCACAATCTAGAGAAATTTGTCTTTAAGTGCATTCTGGATAGGGAGCACAATAAGCCAAAGTGAGAAAATAAATCTTTGGGAGTCAGCCTTCAAGATTATGTCTAGTGCATGTAAGCTCCAAAATTTTGGGGGTGAGGAAGGCTCATATAAATTATTTTTTTACTTACTCTTTGAAAGAATTCAGGGACCACTTTTTCCATGAAGCCTTCCTTGGAACATATCAGGGAAGATACCATCTTTTCCCCCAAAAGTGATCTCTCCAATTTCTCATAGTTTTTTGCCTGGATCTCTCCTTTGCCTTTATTGCATTCTCCCAAGTATCATAGTATTTGTGTACTTGTACTTCCCTTCTCAGACTGTAAATTCCCTTAAAGGAAAGTCTATATTTTATTTTTGTGAACATATTCTGCTCCTAAACTACCATAAGTTTAAAACCCTTTGTAAAGAAGGATGCACTAAAAACCACAGCTCTAGGGACTCCATCAGTGTATTTCCTTTTATGAGACCAACCAGAGCACACATTAGCTCAAAACAAAAGACATTCAGTTAATAGGTAAATGAAAAAAAATCACCACTACCTTCACTTACTCCCTCCTGACACAAAGGGGTGCACATCCCCCTAAGAAGTTACTAAGTCACCCGGGGCAGGGGAGGAAGGGTCACCCACAGGAAGTGTGATAATCAAAGAACACACATGGAAAGGAAAATCAATTGGCAACACGTACACACTATGGAAACACATATAGGGGCACATCCACAAGCAGTGTGTGTGGTTAAGAAACCTCAAATCTCCAGTGCTGCAGAACTCTGTCTGTGCTCAATGTGATCACACACTGCTCTTGCCACTTTCAGCTGAGAATCTTCTTCAACCTTCTCTGCTAGGTATTTTATATATGTATATGTATATATATATACATTTATATATATATATATATAATTTTATTTGTATATTTTCATTCTCTCTTTTCCACATCCACTCCCCCAAACTAAAAAAGCAAGAACACCAATTATATCATTAAGCATAACAAATTCACACATTAGCCATGTCCAAAACATACTTCTCTGAGTCCATCAGCTTTCTATCTGGAGGTGGATGGAATGTTTAATCTTGAGTCTTCTAGAATCATGGCAGGGCACTAAGCTGATCAGAGTTTCTAAATCTTTTAAAGTTGTTCAACTTTATATTATTGCTGTTAGTGTAAAAATTGTTCTCCCATGTTACTCATTTCACTCTTTGTCAATTTATATGTCATCCCAGGTTACTTTCAAATTATCTCTAAAATTTCTCACAACTCAATAACATATTATCATATCTATGTGCTATAACTTATTCAGCCACCCCCCCCCCAGTTGATGGATGAACTCTACTGGGTATTTCTGCTGAGCTGCTCTCCATTTTTTGCTGCCACTTGCATATGTTTTTCTTCAACTTCAGTATAGCTTCTTTAGTGAATGACTCTGGCAGTTGCTAGGATCTTAGCTCCTAAGAGTTCATAACCTTGGTTTTTGTTTATTTGTTTGTTTTTACTCCTTTGAGATCCAGATCCCAGCCAGCTATAAGTAGGCATCTTTAAAACCCTTCAGACATTTTAATCTATACTTCTGAACTAATTCTTGTTCACACATCTTCAGCATAATTTTATATTATGATTATATAATTCCCCTTAATTACGGATACACTTCTACTCTCAGCAAAAGATTCCCATGGACTCCATTTAGCAAAATAACAAAGGATCTAGGTGAAACTGGGATGAAGAGACTCCTTTAAACCCTAACCCCTTTGCTGTACCCCTCATGTTTCAATGAAAATTAGAGAATTAGGCTGGATGGAGAAAACTTGAAGGACTATGACATTTGTCTTTCTTCTCATCAATAAAAGTGCCACTATTCTAAGTTCCGTATCTTCAATACCTAGCATAGTGCCTTGAATATAGAAAATGAATATATAAATAGAATTGGTCTGTCCTTTAAACAATGCTGTCTGAGTACCTTCTGTCTACAGAATTCTATTCTGAGCTATATTAAAGATGAATAGGAGGCATGTTCTCTGCTCTTAGGGAATTCATAGACTAATAAAGAAAAGCAAACAAAATCACCATCTTCTAAGAATAAGGATATAAACAATGTTCCTTCTGTTAAAAAAATAAATAACAGTGAGTAGAGAGACAAGCACACTAATACATTGCAGGTGGAGCTGTGAATTGGTATAACCATTTTGGAAAGCAGTTTGGAATTATGCAAATAAAGTGATTAAAATGTTTGCACTCTTTGACCCAGTGATATTGCTGTTAGGTATATAACTCAAGGAAGTCATTGGAGAAAAACAAATACAGGAAAGATATGCCAAAATTTTTATTGTTGCCCTTTTTATGATAGCAAAGAACTAAAAACAAAATATATGCCCATAGATTAAACATTGAAATGTAATGGAAAAATACTATGCTGTAAGACAGAAGTGTCAAACATAGGCTGCAGACCAGTCTACATCATTTCCAAGTGCAGTTCAAACTGGATGAAAATATAAATGGGAGATATTTAGCAAAATAAATGAAAATGCACTTAAAAATAGATAACATTTTATTTTAAAATTAAATCAATATGTGATTCACAAAGACCTTGTTTTTGAGCTTGCTATCACTGCAAGAAGCAATGAACATGATAATTATAGAAAAGATTTATAAGAAACTGATACAAAGTGAAGTGTACAGAATCAGGAACATAATACAATAACCATAACAAAATTAACAGAAAGAACAACAGCCAGAAACAACTGAAACAATGTTGTGAAATTATAAAGAATAAACTTAGCCTCAGAAAAGAAATAAAAGACATCTCATTCTATTCCTTTATAGAGACTGGGAACTCCAGGTATGGGATATTGAATATAACATCATTTTTTGTATTGATTGACTGATATTGATATTTTTCCCTTTCTAAAAAAGTATTCATTATAAAGGATATCTCTCTAAGGGAAGAGGAAAAAGAGCATGGTGGGAAATCTAGGGAATATACAAATAATAGATACCAATAAAAATCTATTTTAAAAATTAGGAGAGACAGCCTTGTTATATAGGGAGGAAATATGATACATAGGTCTCTGAACTTAGCCTTAAAAAACTCAAAACATTCATCTTTGATTCCCATTTAGGTATGTGATGTTGGACAAAACATTTCAATTTTCTGCATTTCACTTTCCTTATTTGTAAAATTTATTGGTGGGAGTGGGAAAATATTATCTCAAAGGACCTTTGCAGTTCTAACATTCAAGTATTTCTTGAGCAACAGAAGACTAAACATAACGTAGAGGTAAGTTGTGCCCCCCCAAAAGTTATCAGATATTTTAAAGACATTCATAGGTATTATGAATATATAAATTATCCATAAATGGCAAACTGTTCATATAAATTACTCAAGTATCCAAAGAGCTCTGATTTCATCAGTCTTGGTGCTAGTTTCATTGACAAATTGCAAGCCATACACATTTCATTAGACAAGTTCAATTGCAAAAAAAAAAAAACAAAACAAAACCAAAACCAGCTGTTCACCAACTTCCTGGTGATGAGCCTTTTCACAGTTAGCTAGGCTTGCCCTTGGATAGTAGATACTATGTCTGTACTGGAAACTTTTTAGATTTACCAGAGCTTACATTGCCTTGCCATAGCCATCAAGACTCAGGATTACTAATGAAAAAGAATGGAAAGGGGACTTTCCTGGAGTAAACAACTCAATATTACTTTGACACAAATTTTTTAAGTTTTTCCTTTTATTTTTGTTAGTTTTTCAGAATTACAAAACATCAGAATTGAAAGGGAGCTTGGAAAATCTAATTCAACCCATACATGCCCAAGGATCACCTCCACGTTTCCCACAAGTCTTCATCCAACCTATGATTGAAGACTTCCAATGAAGGTAAATCCATCACCTTCCAGGACAGCTCATTTCACTTTTGGAGGACTTTAAGTGTTAGAAAACTTTTCTCTACATCAAGTCTAAATATACCTATCTGTAACATCTAACCAGTGATACCACTTTAGTTCTCTGGGGCTGAGCAAAACAAGTCATGTATCTCTTCCACATGACAGTCCTTCAATCTGTAAATAACATTGCAAAATACTGCCTGGATTCAACTCCCAGATTCCGGAACCATAAGTGGTTCACTCTTTTGTCCTTTAAAACTCACTGCCATAGCCTCCAATCTCCTTCATTTAAAATGAAAGGACACCAAGGTAAGTAAAGAACTCAATTATGGAGAATTAAACTGGAAGATCAGGGAACCTGAGAGAGAAAGAGAAAGGGGAGGGAAGAAGGGGAGAGGGAAAGAGAGAGAGAGGGAGGGGAGAGGAGAGAGAGAAAGAGGGAGAGAGGCATACATAAGTTCTTTGATTTAGGTATATGTATATGTGTATATGTATACATATATATACATATATATTTAATCCAGTTTTTTAAAAAACAAATCTAATAAAGAATCTAATGCTATTCTTATGAAAAATAGAGAGAAATGCAGGTTAAATGAGATGTGGGCGTTAAATGAAATGTAGGCATTATTCAATGGATTTGGAAGTTGGGGATGGCCAGACTCAAATAATAATCATTAATGGTTCAATCTAAAGCTGACAGGTCTCCAATGGATGCCCCAGGGATCACTTCTTGACCTTGTGACTGACATGTTTATCAATGCTTTGAACAAAGTCATAGAATGCTTATTAAATTTTCAGATGACACAAAACAGACTAGATAATGATTAAGATCTAAAAAAAAGATTGTGATGGGATAGAAAAATGGATAGATGTAAGATGCAATTTAACAGGGATAAAGGTAAAATACAAGATGGGAGAGGCATGGTTAGTTAACAGTTTCTAAGAAAAAGATCTGGGCTTGTTAGACTGCAAAGTCATTGTGAGTCAACATTAGGATATGGTAGCCAAAAAAGCTAATGTAATCGTAGGCTGAGTTGAGAGGCTACGTATGTTTCCAGGAATAAGGAGGTCAAAGTCCTTCTAGTCTGCCTTTGTCAGACAATATCTCCCAGGTTTGTGTTCAGTTCTGGGTGTCACCTCTTAGGGAGATCACTGATAAGTTGGAGAGCATCCCAAGAAGGGCAATAAGGTTGGTGGAGAGCCTTGAGTCTGTCATATGAGAACTGGCTGAAGAAACTAGGAATGTTTAGCCTAGAGAAGACTTTGAATGGAAGGGACATGATATTTGAATTAAAGTATTTGAAGTGCTTTGTAGAAAAGGGATTGGTCAGGTGTGCTCTTGTTTGTTTGCTTAATCCCAAAGGGCAGAACCAGAAGCCACTGATGAAAACTACAATGCGGTAAATAGAGGCTTGAAATCAGGAAAATTGCCTAATTATTAAAGCTCTCCAAAGGTGGATTGGGTTACTTTGGGAGGGAGGGAATTTTCACTATATGTCTTTACATATAAGTCTAGATGACCATATATATATAGTGGTTATGCTGAATGGGAATTCTTTTTCAGATATATGGTGGATGAGAGGGCCTCTGAGGTCCTTTCAGCTCAAAATGAACCAGAGGGAAAACTGGAAGCATGAGTGCTAGGATGCTTTGGAGTGATTGCTGTTGGGGGGTGAGATAGATGGATGGGGAGTTTGATGACTAAAATGATTATGCTGAAATAATAACTTGAATAGACTACATAAGACACTATTAGTTCTATTGGGAGGAAAGAAAAGATAATTGGCTAAAGTCTCGAGTCCATTTGTTCATTGATGAGCATCTTTTGTGCTGTATTACTAAATTTGTGACTAAAGACACTTTCACATGTGGTGAAAATATCTGGGGAGGGGGCAATGGTCAAAAGAACAGGTTGACTACAGATCTGCTTGTACTAACAAGAAGGTTAAACACTGGATCCCCTAATCACCTTCCTCAAAATCTTTGGGGTTCCTTTACAAAGGGAGAGAGTCTCTTCTGTCTTTGATGGTTTAGGGATGGGCTTGAACAGAATCAAGAGGCTATAGTCTTAAAATTCTATTGAAACCTCTGTTGTTACTCCCTGTAGCAATTTAGTTAAATTACTTTAATTCTCCATCACTCAATTTCCTCAAATGTAAAATGAAAAATCTGTACTAAATTGCTTCTAAGTTCTCTTCTAGCTTTAAATCTGTTATCCTGGGAGCCAAAAAAAAGGATCTTACACTTATAACCTGACACCCAATCAAGCCGGCTAGGAGACAGTACATGGTACTAGGTTAATATGGTTCTGGATTGGTGGAAAGAATCCTAACACAACCTTGTATGACTGTGTGAGGGATAAAGTTGGTGGGAAAGCTTTGGAGGAGAGAAACATCCTTCATTCCTTCTTCAAGAAAAGACATACATGGTTCCTTCTCTTTAGGTAGTTAGGTGGATAGGGTACAGGATCTGAACAGTTTAAATCCTGCATCAGATACTCCCTACATGTGTAACACCAGGCAAGTCACTTAGTCTTTCTCAGCCTCACTTTCTTCACTTTAAAAATGGTAATGATAATATCTCCTTATGGCGCTATTGTAAGGATCAAATGATTTTATATATACATATATGCAAGTTATTATAGAAATGTTAGCTATTATTATTGTTATTGTTATTATCATCATTATTATCTTTGGGACAACTCCAAGGAGGAGAGTAGAAAAAAGACTTTGGAAATGGCACTAATTGGAGGTTAGAGACAAATATGTCCTTGATTTTCAGCTTGCTTGCCAAAGACTTTAGAGATGAGATGAAATAGGGCCTTTCTCTAAGTTGAAATGAAAAACCTAGCTTCCAGAGGGAGAGCTCATTCCCTTTGTAAATTTTCTGGAATAGGTTGATTTGTATATTTTTTGATTCTCATTCACTGTTTGAATAAACAAGTTTACTTACTATTTATTATTTGTGATGATTTTTTTGTGTAACAGGTATGAGATAAGGTTAAGCTGGTTAAGTGTAGCTAGTATCTTTCTTTGTTTCTTCGTCTGCCTCTAAAAAAATCATGCTCCTAGATCATCAATATTAAGAGGGACAGACAAGATACAATTCTACTCTGGTATCCTGCCTCATGATCCTCAGACAAGAGGAAAACTGAGTAGTCAGCCTTTGGCCCCTTCTTCTTTTCTCTTCCAGGTAGGAATCAAGATCTCCTTTGGAGATAGATGAACAAGATTTCAGAGATTTCATGCCTCCACATGAGCTGTATGTAGATAACCCACATATATATAAAATCTAGCATGTATATATATACACATATATATTTACATGCACACATATATAACCTATAGCATATATACTTATTGTGTGTAACTTCCAAAAGGAAAAAAAAAATTGGTTTGTGTAGTAAACTCCATATAGAATCAAGCCAAGGACTGTGTATAATCTAAATGTTTTGTTTTCATTGCTTTTGGTATTATTAATAGTGGCTGTTGGAGGATACTCCCCAAATCATGTCTTTCCCCTCCCCCAGAACCCAGTTTAAGACTTACTTCTTCCAAAAGGCTCTCACTATTTAATACCACCCCAGAGATGGAGGTCGTATATACCAGGGAAGAGATTTTGCTTTCTGTGTGCTGGGGAAGTAAATTCAAATATTTGTGAACATGCCTTTTGGATTACATACTCCTGTGTAGAAGCTAACCTGATATTATTGGGTAACAGAAGCAGAGCAGAGGGGAGCCTCTCTATTCACTTGAGGGAACATTAGTTGGAGGAAGAGAATCTAGATCCATCTCCCTACTCATATCTCCATGAGAGTGCTAGAGAACCCTGGGGGAGAGTGAGAGCCACAATAGTGTGTTATCTCATTCGATCTTCACAAAAATCCTGGGAGATAGATACTATTATTTCCCCATTTTACAACTGAAGAAATCTAGAAATCTAGCCAGACAAAGGTTAATCACTTGTCCAAAGTTGCACAACGACTAAGTATCTAAGGCTGGATTAGAAGTCAGGTTATATCACCTAGCTGCTTTCCTTTGGCTGGAACAATGGGCTTATCAGAAAGACCTGAATTCAATATCTGCCTTAGACATTGGCCAATTTGCTTAATATCTCATTACCCAAACTTCCTCATCTGTCAAATGAAGGGGTTAGATTCACTGACCTTTAGAGTCCCCTCCAGCTCTAAAATCCCTTCAGCTTGGAGTTTCTTCCACAATGTCCCCTAACAAGTGGTCACTCAGGTGACCTATTTAAATATCTCAAAGTCTTCATTGCCAGGTAAACTCTGTGTGTGTGTGTGTGTGTGTGTGTGTGTGTGTGTGTGTGTGTGTATCCTTGGATGCTATCCTTCCCATTTAAATTAGAATGAACCAAATACCAGGGACCCCCCCCCCCCATTAGAATAGGAATGCCCTCCATGCAACTGCTTCCTCCTTCTAAAGTCACTCTACCATTCCCACCATCACTCCCTCCTTGCTTCAGCCTCAGGAAAAGCTCTTCCCATACAACCTGGGCACCAGCAGACTAACAGAGATTAAATAGCCTGAGATAGAAGGATAAAGTAAGCTCAAGACCACAAGGAAGTGGTAGCCAGGACACATCAGACCCTGGGGGCATGGAAGGAGGGGAGATAGAGGAGTGACTCAGTGAACTTTGGATGTTAGTCCCCTTGTGATGGTTGTTTATTTTTCTCCATTGAACAATAACAATTCCTTGGCTATGTGCCTTAGTCTCCATAGGAACCAGAAACCACACTGGATGCCATGAAACCTCTGGATTAGGGTCTTCTGAGATAGATTAGGGGAAGATGAGACCAGATAAAAAGAATACTTCCCTGCCCCCTTCATCTGGACTCTGTCCGAGTCCCTAACCTCCCAGGTTGCATCCTGGCCTACTTTCTCTCACCCTGGCCTTGAGAAGATCAGGTAAACAGCCACAAGGAACTAAACTGATTCTTGGAATGTCTGATCTTATCTAAACCAGGAAGCGCTCTGATTATCACAAGTCCATGCTTGTGGGACTCCAGCTGAAATTCTGCTCAAGAGTGGAGGTCTTTGACTCAGGTCTGGAGTTATCCTGATTTAAACAGGCTTCTGTTATGAACTGTGGGAACACAGAGGAAATAACTAAATGCCTAGCCTTCAGGGAGTTCCCCCAAGACTAATGGAAATAGAGGAAAAGGTCAAAAAGCACAGAGGCGAGCATACAAATGACTGCAAATCCATAGGTTGTGGGACTGGGCAGTAATGTGATTTAGAAGCTAGAGCTCTGGACCTGGAAGTCACAGATCTAAATCCCACTTCAGTGCCATTTCCTAGACCAAAAGCTCTCACCTAGGTTCTCTATTCTCCTTTTGACACTCTTGAGGCACCCCATCAGCTCCCATTGGTTCAATTATCACATCTATATGAATGACTCCTAGATCTAAATATACAACTGGTCCTGTTCTCTCTCTTGAGTTCCAGTTACACGTCATTAATTGTCTATTGGATATCATACTGAATGTCCTGTAGGTATTTCATCTCATTATGTCCAAAACAGAATGCTATATCTTTCCCCACAAAATCCTCTTCTTTTCCTACCTTCCCAGTTTTTTTCAAGGGTACCATTTTCTTTCTAGTCACCCAGATTGACAACCTCAGAATCATCCTCAGTTCTTATTCACAGTCACATATATTTAATTATTTGCCATATTTTATTGATTTTACCTCCCCTATATCTTTGACCTTTCTTCCCTGATTTCCAATCACATAGCCACCATCCTAGTTCAGGACATCACCACCTGTTTCATTACAATATTTTCCTAACTGATCTCTCTTACCCAAATCTTTTCCCTTGGCAATCTACCAATATTATATAGCTTGCTAAAGTGATACTCCTAAAACACAAATACCATATCACTTCCCTGCTCAAAAAACCATAGCAGCTTCTGGTTGCCTGTTAGAGAATATAAAACTTCTCCCCTTTGACATTTAAGCCTCTTCTCAATCAGACTCTGATCTACCTTTCTAAGCTTATTATGTTACTCCAGCTGAGCTAGCTTACTAGATATTCCTCATACCTGACATTCTCTCTCCTGCCATCCACACCTGGAATAAATTCTCTCCTCACTTCTGTGTCTTTAAATCCATAGTCCCCTTCAAATCTTTGCTCAAATGACACCTTCTAGAGACTTTTCCTGATTTCCCCAGCTGGTGATGCCCTAGGAAATTACTTGATATCTTCCTTATACATGTTTTATATTTACTTACATAGGGAGATTATAGGGACCATGAATATACCCCTGGAAACTTCTGGGGATTCCAAAGACTATGGTGAAACATTGGCCTTTTGGAGATGATGAACTCTCTGGTTGCTTACAGATATGTGATGGTCTAGAGCAAAAGGATTTAGAATTTTAGAGTAACATACAAAATACTGAGTGATTCTTTGGTTCTACCTCCCCATCCCCATGACAGCCACAACGGAGTTTGGTGATCAATCTATTAAAAGAAAAAACAGATTCCGACTGTTGCTCTCTCAACTTTGACTCTCTAGATTGCATTATGTGAGGGGTAAAGGCCACAGTATCATGGCAACCTTACTACTAAACCCTACCTCCTCCCACTGGTGGACAGGTTCAGTTGGAACCCTTGGCTGCCTTTGACCTTTTGTATTTGCTCTTTTCTGACTTCAGACAAGTAGGATCCCTGAAAGGGACCTTTCTGGAGGAATTTGTGAGTTTGGAAGATATAGAGGTCCCATGGGAGGCAGTTTGATTTAAATGGAGGCAAGGAAGGTGACCCCCAGAATAATAATGACTGATGGTAAGGGAAATGTCTATATTGGAGAAGTTGACCACTTGAAAGAAGGTCAGACTTGATTATTTCATCAAAGGTAAAAATGTAAAATGGCTAATTAGCAGCCTTTTGGATTGTTTTATGTTTTGGTGAGACATGAATACTAGTCTTTCAACTAGTATTGTAACTGTACCTGTCCTTTTAATTCTGTCAATGCATGTTGGTATTTCATGTTTGGTATTACCTTACGCAAGAATAAATTACCTGTCTCATAACTCTTTTGCTCCTCCCTTTGAGGAACCACTTAGAATTTCTAGCCATAACTTTTACTATAATTAGCATCGACCCCAGGAGAAGGAATTTGCTAATGAGTCATAGAATTTGGAAAAGCAGAGCCTAATCCCTCTCAGAATGGAACCTGGTCCACAAAGCATGACTGCTACATTGCAGGTGCCTCTCAATTGCTCAACAAGAGACTTATAATAAGATGATGTATTGCTTTCCCCAGTAGACTGTAAGGGTAGGAACCATTTTGTCAGTTTTTTTTTTATCCCTAATACAGAATAGGGGCTTAATAAATGCTTGTTGATTGACTGACATTCTTCACTACAGTGACAATTACTTGTAATAAATCTGTTTCCAAAGGACTATTGAACAAAGTGATCTTGGTTGTTGTATCCAACAAGGAATCTTATATGATCTTAGCATCTGCAAGGGAGATCCCATGTTGTAGAAGGACCTTGAAAGCTGCTACATTTTGCTTAATTGAACTAAATGCTTTAAAAAAAATCAACAAGCAATAAGCACAGTAACATTAATTTGTTCTCTGCCCCTTTTAGTCAGCTGCATATCTATAAAGATTGAATTGCAGAATATTACATGCAAAAACCTAACTGTCCCTTCTTACATTTTCATCAAATATACTATAAAACTTTTTATAATCCTTCAAAATGCTAGGCAGCTGGTGGTCCAGTGGATGAGGTTCTGGATATCATAACAGCACCTATCTCTCACGAAGTAGGCTCTCTCTATATGCTTATTCCTTTCTCTTCTTGCCTTGCCTTACAAACTATTCTGTGTTATCTAATTTGTGTGTGTGTGTTTTGTATTATTCTGTACATATATTTTTGAAATACTCATCTTTCTCATTAGAACATAAGCTCAGTATGACAAAAGATTGTTTTATTCATTGTATTTTTATTCTCAGGATCTAGCACAATGTCTGGTATATACTAATGGCTGTTTTTGGAATGCTCTTAATAATAATAATAATAATTGTAGCTAACATTTATATAGTATATAGTATAGTATTTATATAGTATATAGTATTTTCAGGTTTGCAAAGTGCATGACAAATATCATCCTTACAACAACTCCAAGATTCTGCCTCCAAGAGAGGCAGAAACTTTAAGTAACTTGCTTAGGGTTACATAAATAGTAAGTATCTAAGGTTTGATTTGAACTTAGATTTTCCCAGCTACAAGTTCAGAACTCGATCCACATTTGATGTGTGTGCAATCTCATTCTCATAAAGATTCTGAAGAGAAATCAGAAATATATGTAGTTATAGATGCTCTTTTCACTGCTGATATAATAATTGCAACAATTTCCATAGTACTTTTTTGCACATTTACATGGCAATATTAAAGTACTTTTTTTTTTTTACAACAAACCTAGGAGTCAAATGGTGCAAATATTATTATATCCCATTCATAGATGAGGAAACTGAGCCTCAAAAATATGGGATGCAATAGGGCAGGCAGGAGAAATGTCCAAGAGATTCAATGAAATATAACTTCAAAAAAGCCTTGCTAAGAGTGATTGAGATAGCAGTCTGGCAATCATTCACCAAGTGTTTATTAGTCATTATTATTTCTGACATGCATCTGCAGTCAGGAATAGTAGAGGAGTTGTGTATGTGAGGGATGACTTCAGACTATTATTTGTCTATAAGCATGGGGTTGAAAAACCTGTTGGTCAGACATTAGCATGCATACACATCCCACCAAATAAATGTCTATGAGCATGTATCCACACACCACATTCATACAGAGGCAACAACCCATATAAGAATGTGAAGGAGCATGAAATAGTAATACTAAGGCTATATCACAGAATCAGACATCTAGAGATACAAGAGACCAAATCCATTATTCTTTTATAAATAAGGAAATTGAGTCTCAGGAAGTGTTGAAAGACTTGCCCAAGATCACAGAGGAAGGAAGCATCAGAAGTGGGATCTAAATCCAGATCTTTTAACTCCAAATTGAATGTTCTTCTCACCATAAAAGAAGCAACCTACAGTTAATACTAGGAAAAAATTCCATGCTGGGAGACCTGGAGAGAAATCTTCAAACCAAAACAAAAAACTTTCCAAATTGGAATTTTGCTTTAAAAAATAAAAGGTGACTAAATGTTCTTACCTTTTGATCCAGAGATCTAACTGCTGAGTATATATCTGAAGGAGGTTAAAGACAGAAAGGTCCCATACAGAGCAAATTATCATATACATACACATACACATACACACATGTACATTGCTTTTACATATTTACAAAGTCTGGTGCTTTGTAAGTACTATGAAATATTATTTATAGCAGCATATTTTGTAATGATAAAGAACTAGGAATCAGATAAATTGTTGCATTGAATGATATTGTACCATAAGAAATGATGAAAATGAAAAAAAGGGAGGGGAAAGCTAGATGGCACAGTAGTTAGAGACCAGCCTTGGAGTCAGGAGGACCTAAGTTCAAATCCAGTCTCAGATATTTCATACTTACTAGTTATGTGACCCTGGGCAAGTCACTTAACCTCAATTGTCTTGCAACACTTCCCCCCCCAAAGAAACAAAAATAAAACCAAAAAAACATAAATTATGAAAATGAATTTCAAGAAGACATATAAACCTATTCAGAGTGAACAAAGTAATCAGAACCAGGAAAACAATATGTAAATGTAAATGAAATGAAATGAAAAGAACAAGAAAAAGAAGCTGAACATGGTGTAATTATAATTATAATGTTTGAGCTTAGCCCCAGGAGAAGATATGAGAAAATTCATGCCATTTCTTCCTTTGCACTATGAGTGTGAAATACTGTATATAAAGCCAAATTTGTCTGACATTTTAAATAGTTTAGCTGAACGACTTTTTTTTCTTCTTTGTTACAAGAATGGTTCTCTAAGGGGAAGGAAGAGAAAGGAATATGTTCAAATGTAAAGGTTATGTAAAAAGGAAAACATCAATAATATAAAAAATAAGTTTCAGAAATCCCTTGGAAATATTGTGCATCATTTATGGATAGCAAATGTCACCATTGGCAAGCTCTGCATACTTTGGTTAAAATTTTTACTATATAAGGAATTACAGCTAGGTTGACTAAGAGTAATGTGTAACCTGTCATTCCTCCAAGGACTTCTGTAGCTTTCTGTTTTCTACTTCTGAGCTTTTAAAAGATTGATCTGAAGATTTGATCTGAAGGAAGACATTGATTGAATCTCAAGACTAGGTTAATTCTGCTAGCTAAGCAATCCCCAAGCAGTTTTACATTTCAAATGCTGTTAACTGTTAACTTTAATTTGGACTTTCCTATTGTTTCACTGAACCTGTCAAAATTGTATTTTTAATTAAAGTTCATTTTAGAATATGTCATTCATTAATGCTTTGGAAAATTTTGGAGAAAGATTTGGTTTTTCTCCTTTAAGTTTGTATTGCTTCAGCTAGTCATCAAAGCAATTTTATGATTACAGAAAAAAAGAGAATTGGATAAGAAATCATGAATTTCATTACATACAACTGGCTGTTGGATTTTTTAAAGTTTTGTTGATGTGTTTTGGTTTACATTACAAATATTTATAGATTACCTCAATTCTCTGAGAGATCCTATATAACAAAGTAAAACCACTAAGTAAAACTAATAATGCAAGGATCTCATCTGAAAATACATGCAATAACAACAGGACTATATGATGATCAATTCTGATGGACGTGGCTATCTTCAACAATCAGATAATTCAAACCAGTTCCAATTGTTCAGTGATGAAGAGAGCCAGAGAGAACTGTGGGAACTGAGTGTGGACCACAATATTTTCACTCTTTCACAATATTGCATTTTGTTTTCTTTCTCAGGTTTTTTTTTCTCTTTTTGATCCGATTTTTCTTGTGCAGCAAGATAACTGTATAAATATATAGACATATATTGGATTTAACATATATTTTAACATATTTAACATGTATTAGACTACCTGCCATCTGGGGGGAGTGCAGAGAAAGAAGGAAAAATTCAGAACAGAAAGTTTTGCAAAGGTCAATGTTGAAAAATTACCCATGCATCTGTTTTGTAAATAAAAAGCTTTAATAAAAATTTAAAAAAATGAAAATACATTCAATAGTCTATATCTGAAGCACCCCACCCTAACCTATGTTAAAATGTTTTTTCATTAATAGAAATATATTCTCTCTCCCTCCTACCTCCTATCCCATTGGGGAAATAAAGAGAGAAAAGACAAACAAATTCCTTGTAACAAATATGCACAGCAAGGAAAACAAATTTCTTTATTAGTTGCAACATATGTATGTATAAATAAATACACTCACATATATATGCATATATACATACATATATGTGCATGTTTATGTATATATGTACAAGAGAGAAAGAGACAAAGACAGAAGGAGAGAGAGGAAAGGAGGGAGGGAGAGAAAGAAGTTCAAATCCTATCCTGTGTCTAAATGGGTTAATCCAAAATGACTCATTTCTCTAAAAATGCTGACGAGACTGCATGGATATACCATTCAGAGACAATTTCTCATTTATGCACATATACGGTAGGTTCTTTTGGTCCCTGAATGCTAGGATTAGGATTAGAGATTAGAAGATATGAATTGTTTTGTAGATGTTGCTATAATTTACAATGAATAAGTCTTAGTTTTTCCAGGGTCCCATTTTGTTCATTCATTCTTTCCATTAAGTCCTTCTACTCGTTGTGTCATGGAGTTCTTTGGGTTCTTCTGAGAGGCTGCACCAATTGAACATAAATCTTGTTACATCAAGTTAAATGAGAAAGCCTTCAAGTGCATATACCCCAATGGTATGTGTGTCCATTCTAGCTAATTGACAAGAGGTTCATCACCAAAATAAACCACTAAGCAATGAATTCTTTGGCCATAGCAACTCAAAATTTGTCTCATGAGTTATAGGGGTTTTGATCTGCATTGGTGAAGTATGGAATAATTACATCAAAGAAATCAAAGATTTTTAAATGACATTAATTTATTTATTTATAGAATCATTCAACATCTCTATACATTTACTGAATGTCTACCATGTGTAAAGCACTGTGCCAGGCCATCTCTACTTGGCTAGGTCATCATCATTTTAAAATCAGTACTTCCAAAGTTAAATCCATCCTCTTTTCCCCAAAAGGGGTTTCCCTTATCAATACTCTAATCCTCTGTCCTTCTAGTCTCTCCACCTAAAAAAATCTAAGAATTATCTATGACCCTTCCCTTCCTAACAATTCAATCCAGTTCCATTATTTCTCTCAGCTTAGTGTTTCTTCCCCTATTCCTTTCTGCTTCATTTATAATACCCCCATCCTTGTTCTGGCCATAGTTCTGGCCAGGACAGAAGATCCATGAATAAGAGCACTGTGAGAAGGTTGTTTTATGATGGAACAGGGTTTCAACCCTGGCTTTAGAATGTTTTAGCAGCCAGATGGCCCAGTGGATAGAGCACCAGACCTGAAGTTAGAAAGCAATGAGTTCAAATCCAAACTCAGATACTTACTAGCTCTGTGTGTGTGTGTGTGTGTGTGTGTGTGTGTGTGTGTGTGTGTGGTGTTCCAGAAAGTCTAGTGATAGGAGAGCTTGCTGAGCCCTTTTTAGGGGTCCATCCACTTTTGATTTCCACCTTTCAGCCACCTCTCTCACTGGCTTCAAGTAGCTGTAGCATGTGCAGCAGCCATACCCAGGTAAACTAACTCAGTAAAAGAGCTAAACTAGGGAGGTCTCAAATCTGTTGGTGAAGTAGAAAAATGTCTACCCCAAGCATATGAAGACTTCCCCCAGAAGAATGGGCAGATAAGAACAATTTATTCCAATTCCATCCAATTTATTCCAATTCAATCCAAATTATTCCATGAAAGAAGCTAAAGTAAGTGCTGTGGAGCACTTAGACCTTGGTCAGACAAAGAAGACTCCAAGGTTATCCATTGCATCCTGGCCATCACCAATAGTCTTAACTTTGGTCCTGCCACTGATGACTGGAAGACAACAAAGATACCTGTCTTGCTTACCTCTAAGGGGTTGTTCTCAGGATCAAATGAGATCAAATAGATAAAAAGGGTAATAATGCACCAAACAACAGGAAACTTTCTCTGCCAAAGTGCAGACAATTGCACGTATGTGACCCAGAGTTATGGCACTTGGTGCTTTGAGATGACGAAGCAATCTCTTTATTGACCACTGAACCTGAAGTACTGATTACTCACTTGATCTTAAAGGAAATTGCAATCTTAGAGCACCAAACCCTTACAGTGCTGAGTCATGAGCATATGATTAGTCTAAGAATGTAGGGAAGTTGTTTACTATCCATGCAACACCAGTCCACTTCCCTCTTCCTCTCCAAAACAGTAGGAAACTTTAGATTTCATCTGGTACAAACTCCTCATTTTAGAGATGAGGAAACTATTTCCTAAGCAGGTAAAAGGACTTGTCTCAGATTTCCCAGCTAGCAAGCAACAGAACCAAGAGCTGAATCTAGGTCTAGTATTCTAGTTCTAGAATTTTTTGCACTCTATCATATTTATTCTTCATTCAGTTAATTAGTAAATATTTTGTATATTCCTACTATATGTAAGAAAGGCACTATGCTAGGTCCTGTGAAGAACACAAAGTTTTATGACGTCTACATTCCTCACCTCCAAGTGCTTATTATCTAGTAAGATAATATATGATAATATGATATTATATATAATACATATGTGACATGATATATATAAGATATTACATAAGATGTATAAAGATATATGTATATAAATAATCATAATATAAGAATACAAATACTATAGGAGGAAAAGATGATTTCAAGAAAAGATAATCAAGGAAGACTTTGAGGAGATAGATTTTGTGCTGAGAGAAAGAGGTTAAATGCAAACAAAACTCAATATACCTAGAGACAATATAGTGCAGAGAGGTGGTGCAGTAGATGCCAGGCCTGGATTCAGGAAGACCCGAGTTCAAATCCAGTCTCAGACATTTACTACCTATGTGACTCTGGGTAAGTCACTTAACCCTTTTTGACTCAGTTTCCTTATCTGTAAAATGTGCTGAAAAAGGAAGTGACAAACCACTCCAATATCTTTGCCAAGAAAACCTCAAATGGAATCATGAAGAATTGGATGTGACTGAATTACCTGAACAACAGAAAGGGCACTATAATAAAATGTACAAAGGAATATAATGAAAATAAAAAGTCAGTGTTGTGAAAAGATAAAGAATTTTCTTTTTCAGAGTGATATTATAAGCACATTAGAGGAACATAGGATAGTTTACCTCTCAGACCTGTGGAGATGGAATAAATTTATGTCCAAAGAAGAATTGGAACTCTTAATTGAACACCAGATAGATAATTTTGACTATATTAAGTTAAAACGTTTTTGTACAATTTTTTTTTTTGCAGACAAGATTAGGAGGGAAGCAATAAATTGGGAAATCATCTTTACATTTAAGGGTTCTGATAAAGGCCTCATTTCTAAAATATGTAGAGAATTGTCTCATATTTATAAGGATCCAAGCCACTCTCCAATTGATGAATAGTCAAAGGATATGAACAGACAATTTTCAGATGATGAAATTAAAACCATTTCCAGTCATATGAAAAGGTGCTCCAAATCACTATTGATCAGAGAAATGCAAATTGAGACAACTCTGAGATACCACTACACACCTATCAGATTGGCTAAAATGACAAGAAAAGATAATGATGAATGTTGGAGGGGATGTGGGAAAAAAAGGGACATTGATACATTGTTGGTGGAACTGTGAATGGATCCAACCATTCTGGAGAGCAATTTGGAACTATGCTCAAAAAGTTATCAAACTGTGCATACCCTTTGACCCAGCAGTGTTTTTATTGGGCTTATATCCCAGGGAGATCTTAAAGGAAGGAAAGGGACCCACGTGTGCAAGAATGTTTGTGGCAGTCCTTTTTGTAGTGTCAAGAAACTGGAAATTGAATAGATGCCCTTCAATTGGAGAGTGGCTGAATAAATTATGGTATATGAATGTTATGAAATATTATTGTTCTGTAAGAAACGGCCAGCAGGATGATTTCAGAGAGGCCTGGAGAGACTTGCATGAACTGATGCTGAGTGAAATGAGCAGAACCAGGAGATCATTATACACGGCAACAGCAATACTATATGATGATCAATTCTGATGGAATAGCTCTCTTCAACAATAAAATGTTTCAAACCACTTCCAATTGTTCAGTGAAGAAAGCCATATACACCCAGAGAGAGAGATGTGAAATGTAGACCACAACATAACATTTTCATACTTTCTATTGATATTTGCTTGCATTGTGTTTCCTTTTTCTGATTTTTTTTCTTGTAGATAGGATTTTTTTTGCAGAACAATGATGTGTGGAAATATACATATATTCGATTTGCCAAGTATTTTAACATAATTAACATGTAGTGGACTTCCTGCCATCTAGGGGAGGGGTGGGGACTGGGGGGGGGAATTTGTAACAGAAAGCTTTGTAAAGGTTATTGTTGAAGAATTACCCTTACATATGTTTTGCAATTAAAAAGCTTCAATAAAAAATAAAAAATAAAATTTTCTTTTTTACTCAATGAGCCCCTTCTATAGAGTGGCAGCAGAAGTACTTATTAAAATGTATAGTCCCCTGACTGGATAGGATTTTCAATAACAGGGGAACTGAGGGAGCTAATTTGCTTAAGGCTGGATGGTTTTTTTTTTTTTTTTGTTTATTTTTTTGGGTTTTTTTTTGCTGAAATAAAAATATTTTGAGTCTATGAAGAATAACTTCTAATTAATTCAGCAATTTGAAGGCAAAGGCAATGGTGGTCTTGATAGTTGGGAAAGCAGAAAAGTACTCGTATTCTCTTTTGTCAACTCCCATGGCACCCAATAGGTCTTCTGTCATAGCCTCAAGGTGTACTGTAAATCTACCTAGAGGTCTCCTGAAGGTAATAAAGATTTCCAGTAGTTCTGAAATTCATTTAAGAAACTTGTGTCGTGCATTTGGGGCTCTGCCATCTAATGAAAAGAGACATTGTGCAAGAAGTATTCCATCACATGCCCAAGGAAGCCCTCCCTCTTACCACTGATAATGAACCCAGACATCATGGTGTAGCCAAGAGCTGCAGATTTGGAGTCAGCTCAAGGTGGAATGCAGGGTCCACTGATCAAGGATTTGCCTTTAGGTAATTCACAGACTCAATTCCCCAACTGTAAAATGGAGAAATTGGACTGGATGATCCCTCAGGTATTTCCAGGCTTTAAATGGAATGATCCAAGTTGCCTTTAGGACAAATAGACAATAAGCTCCTTATTCTCCATTTGATTGATACACTGAGGTCAGAGGGTAAGTATCCTACTACTGAATATCCTGACAGAAATAGCAAACTTCAGATTTTTACACCCCAGAGCCCTGAATCCTAAGCCATTGCTCTTTACCCTACATGGCAATATGCCTTGTGAAGCTGACCTCATCTCAGCCCTGAAAACCTCAAGGTCTTAGAGAATGTAACCTTAGAGTCACCAGTTACTCTGATTTTTGCGATAATAGGTGATGAGTCACCTCAGCTTGCTAGGTTGGCCCTGGCCCTCGAAGGTCCCAGCAGTTTGGCTTGAAACCTTCTGGGGATGATGCAAAAAGAAGCCTGGCCACCTATAATTCCTATTCAAGCACAGGGACGGAGGACGGACTTTTCAGGCAGAATTGTGTAACTAACACCTCAGGGAAAGGAAAGATGGGTTTGGGAGGATCTCTGGACTTCCATCTCTGGACTTGGATCCCCCAGCATTCCTTTCCCTGCCCATGCCCCTGAATATTTGCAGGCTCAGTCTGGTAATCCACCCTTTTCTCTCCTTTCCCCAACCCCTCCGTTACTATTAACTGAAGATAAACAGGTTACAACCAGAGCATCAGTGGTGATGCAAGTTTAGAAGAGCTGGCGTGATTGGCACCTCGGGATGGTGAAACACCTGGAAAACTAACAAGCCTTTATGTCACTCAGTGAAATATATTTTGCCCTATAATAAACCTTCGTCACGTGCCCCAGATTCAGCTGCTCCAGCACACGCGAGGGAGGGGGATTTCCCAGTTATGATGAGTCTCCCGGTCTCCGAACCCAAACACAAATACAAGAAACAATCAGTCACTGGGAAACCAGCAAGTCACGCGATGCAGACGTGTTTCTTTCACTGCAAAATTCTACACTGGGCTGGGGGCTGAACGGTCCTTCCTTACTCAGCGGGATGGGAGCTCGATTTGGGAGACGTCTGTACTTTTTGCTTTGGAGGGGATAATTCAATTTTTTTTCCCTATGCTTTTCAGATCATTTTCCTGTCCGGCAGACTCAATGGAAAATTGCATCAAAGCCCTTAAGCCTAAATGTTTCTTAAACAAAAGTATTCCTTCACCTTTGGGGAGTCGCTTCCCCAACAGCGCTCATCCAACTGCGCAGCTGGGTTACCTTTGAAGAAGGAGCTGCTTTTAACTTATTTCCCTCCCTAAGTGAAAACACTTCCCTCCTCTTCCTCATCTCCCCCGATTCAGTCATCATTCAAAACAAAAACAAAAACAACAACAACAAAAATCCCCACTTTTATTAAGTGTTTACTATAAACCAGGCAGAGTCCTGTAAACTGTAGGACTGTGACCTCCAGTCCCTGCCTTCCGGGAGACAAAACTGTCAATTAAGAATAATTAAGAAGGCTTCATGGAGGAGCTGGAGTTTGGACTGGCATCCTGAGGGATGAGTGGTATAACTGGTAAGAGTCCCAAACACTTCTGCTCTGCATGGTGCCAACAGATATAGATACTTGATAAAGCAAGGCAAACACACCAAACAGCATAAAATATACCAAATATGCACACCCAAGTATACATACCATCAGCATATGATGAAATGCTAAATCGAAGTATAGATAAGAAATCTCTGAAGTGGACATCGTGGTTTGAACCCTCAGGGGAACATGTCATGACCCTAAGGGATAAGTGATCAATCAGAGGGTCAGAAGATGAACTGATCTCACCCTCCCAGCTTAGAGGGGCCTGTGGCTTATCTCCATTACAAACCTACTCCCTCCCACTGTCTCTCCTAAATTCTCCCCTTCCGAGCCAAGTGTGGGAGTTATATATAATCTAAGCACTAAACTGTCCATCAACAGTAACTGCCTCAATGGCATTGCAAAAATCTCCTTCTCACACGTTTGAGCGCCTTGCCCCCCAAATCACCTCTTGGCTATGGCAGATGTCTCTCAGAAGGAAGACTGCATTCCAGGACAATAAACTAAAAATAATTTCATCACCTCCCTTTTCAATTTGGGTGGGACAGAATGAGTGGAACAGGATGAGCTGACATGGATAGGTTGAAACAAATCACAGATGTCTTTACTTTATTCTCCCCCCCTCCCCATCTACTCCTTTTCCCAACTTTCCTATTATTGTTGAGGTCCTTTTAGTCACCCAGATTCCCAACTTCAGTGTCATCTTCCACTTTTCATTCTCCTTCCCATATATCCATTCAATAACCAAATATCTTCATGTCTACCTTCAACTTTTCCCATCATTTTTTTCCTCTTTTTTACCCCCCTCACATACTTGCCGTCCCAGTACAAATCCTCTCATCTTTCCTTCTGTACTACTACAATTACCTCTTAATAAATCTGTCTGTCATCTTCCACAAAGCTGCCAAAGTGATCTTTCTAAAGCTCAGGCTTTACTGTTTACAAATTCTAGTGGCTACTATTGACAAAAATCAAATCCTATTTTATCTTTATCTCATTTTTAAACTTTTATTTTTGTGTTTTATAATGTATCAGTATAGTAGTACATGTTTATGATTTATATATAATCATTTATTATCTACAATGTTTATAATTTATATATAATAAACACACTGGGGATTCATGGTCAAGAAAGTTTAAATAATTACTATTATAGTTTCTAATAAGATTAAAAAAGATATTATGGTATCAACTACGAATAATTAAGAAGGCTTCATGGAAGAGCTAGAGTTTGGATTGGTATCCTGAAGGATGAGTAGTATATATATATATAAAGATACTTGAGATCCCTATTTCTGGAATTGTGTGATGATCATCTATGATAGAGAGCCATATCTTTCATTTCAGATCCATTCTGAATGTTTCTATGATAACAGAAAGCTTTTTAATTGGCTGCCGAGTCAACATATGACCACAGTACAGTAATAAAGTAAAAAATGCTTTAAGTAGGAATTTTTTCAATCAATGCATTTGTATCCCATTGCCTAGCCCAATATCTGTCACATAGCAGGCAATGGTGATGACAAAAAAGTCACCTCTGAATCTCAGTTTCTAAATTCAATTTCTAAAATGAAGATAGATAGTAGTTGTTGTGAAGAAGGTGTTTCACAATTTACAAACCAGGTAAGTAATAGATAATAAGATGCTGTTGACTATTGAATGCTCTGGAGCCAGGACTGAGAAATCCAGGCAGCTTTCAGCCTTAGGTTGAGGTTTTCTATTTAATCCCTGCAGGACAGTTCTTTCTGTTTTGAAAGCCAAAGGTTTCAGAATTTTCTTCAAAGCTGGTCTTATAGACACACAAGATATATCTATGAGCTAGATTTCCTTTGTCCCCTGCTGAAACACTCAACTGACAAAGGGAGCAAGAATGTGACCAAGGGAGCCCAGCTTACAGTGTCTTTCCTCTTCACGCCCTGGACAAGAATGTTTTTTTTATAGACATGAAGCAATCAGGTACCTTGTTGATCTATGATCCTTTAATACTGAACACCTGATTTTCTGATAATAGCAGTCCAATCCTCACAGATCTAAGCCTCAATCCAGAAAGTACCTCAGAAAGTGACTGAGAGAAAAGAAATCCCCTCTAGTAAGGTACCTTCTTCTTTCCCTTTCCCTCTCCCTCTTCTCCCTCTCTCTCCCCTCCTCTGTCCCTTTCCCTCTTCCTTTCTTCCTCCCCCTCCCTACCCCTGCCCTCTCTTCCTTCCCCTTCCTCTCCACTCTCTCTCTCCCCTCTCCTCCCCCTCCTCCTTTCCTTTCCCCCTTCCTCTCCCTCCCCCTCTCCATCTCTTTCCTAACAAACCTCAGAAGTTATTGCTCTGTTTCTAGTATAGGTGGGACTCATTTTCCACGGCTCTATAGTGAAGGGGGGAAGGAAAGGGTTGAATAAGCCTCTATTTTTAAGGTATTTTCTAAACTGTTTTTATCAGTGTAACTATATTTCCCTTTCTTATTTTTCTCTCTGTACTTTTTGCCTTTTCCTTCTCCTTCCAAGGGTGCTCTCTTTCCTCTTGCCCTAGGTTCATAACTCTTCTCCCCTTCATTTTTTCTGCTTCTTTTCTTTCCTATCCTGATCATGTCACCATCTCCTGGAATTTTCCTTTTTCTTGCCCTCTCCCTGTTTTTCTTTCCAAATAAGAATACATTGGTAGTATTGAATTTGAAACCTAATTTCTGAAACAACCTCCCTCACCTCATCAACCATTTCAGCAATCTTGGAGTTCTTGACCATGTCATGAAGGGCCCCCCAGATCTCAGAAGAAGACAGATTAATTTACACATTGATTAGAACTGGACCCATCATGATACACAGAAAAGCACTCTACAGACACCCATAATAACTACCATTAAACATCCAGGATTCCAGGCAAACTGCCAAGTTCATTGAACTGTCAAGTTCCTAGTTACAAATTGTTCTTCATTTGTGTGAAGAATTTAAGTCATCAGTGATGTTTTATGGATGCTTCCACTGATACTCTCCTACTTAGTGGAGACTGCTAATGCTAAGGAAGGGCATAGAGGGCTTAACAGATCATATATTCAAAAGATTTTAAATTGGAGAAATATTAGAGATCATCTGGTCCAATTAGCTCATTTTACTAATAAATAAAATGAAAGATTACAATGAAGGAAGGAAGGAAGGAAGGAAGGAAGGAAGGAAGGAAGGAAGGAA
>JAJPUD010000854.1:2102-26806 GCA_023553655.1 Myrmecobius fasciatus | reverse complement strand
GAAGGAAGGAAGGTAGGAAGGGAAGGAAGGAAGGAAAAGAGAGAGGGAGGAGGGAAGAAGGAAGGAAAAGAGAGAGGGATGAGGCAAGGGAAGAAGGAAGGAAGGAGAGAAAGGAAAGAATAGAGAAAAAGAGAGGAGTATCAAACATTAAAAAATACAAAGAACAATAATAATTGCTAACACTTATATAGCATTCTAGCATTTGCAAAGTGCTTAATATGTATTATTTCATTTGAGCCTTATAATAATTCTGAAAGGTAGGTGCTATTTTATTCTCCATTTTCCAGATGAGGAAACTGAAGTTAACTGCACAAGGTTAAATGACTTTGAAATCAGGTCTTTCTGACTCTAGAAGAAAATAAAAATAAGTTCATAAGGAGACTCAAGATATTTTTCTTACTACCTTGTAAAATTTAACACAGTCTGTTACAGGAAAGAGATGCTAAAAAAGGTCAAGTTGTCAAGTCAATAAGCATTTGTTAAACACCTACTGTATGCCAGGTTACTACTCCTGGATTCAGGAAGATCTGAGTTCAAATCTGGCCTCATACACTTACTAGCTGTGTGACCTTGGGCAAGTCACTTAACCCTGTTTGTCTCCATTTTCTCATTTGTCAAATGATCTGGAGATGGAAATAGCAAATCATTCTAGTATCTTTGCCAAACAACAACAACAACAACAACAATAAAACAAATAGGGTCATGAAGACTCAGACATGGCTGAAAATGACTGAACAACAAAATGTGCCAAGTAATGTGTAAAGAACTGAGGATGCAAAATAGGGCAATAACCAAATAAGTTGCTGTTCTCAAAGAGTTCACACTTACTTGGGGAGACAACATGCAAACAACTATGTACAAACAAGATCTGTTCAGGATACATTGGAGCTAATCTTGGAAGGAAGACAAGGACAACTTGTCCCAAGTCACACAGGTTGTTAATTAGAGCCAATGAATAATGCAAGTCCTCCAATTCTGAATTCAATGCTATTTCTACTTTACCAGGCAACTTCAAATGTACTTAAAGGCAGACAAGCCAAAGATGAAAGACAGAGATAGGATGGAAGTAACCAACTATAGATTATTTTATTATTCAGGATGGGGCCAGTGGAATATCCTTCAGTTTGCCTGAGTTGGTGAATATAAAATAAAATGGTCTAGGTGAAATTTTTTGAGGCATTTTGGGGTTAAGTGACTTGCCTAGGGTCACTGATAAGTGCTAAGGCTAGATTTGAACTCAGAGAGATGGGAATTCCTGGCTCCAGACTTGCCATTATATCCACTGAGCTACCTAGTAGCCCGACTGGATATAACAGCTGAGTATTTAATATCTCCAAGAACATCATCAGCCATAGCCATAGAAGTATCAAGAATTCTGAAATTTCCCTATTTGGCCACGACTTCCTACTATTCCATCTTCTCCTAAGCCTGGCTCCTCTTTAACTTGTTCTTCATCTTTACCTAGTCCTTCAGTACCTTCATTCCCCCCTTCTGTCCCACTCCATTTTTCTTGCTCTGTTTTTATTTCCTTCCCTTCCTAATCTTGACTCTATAATTCACCAGTTCAAGGCATCTGCTCTCTAACACTTGTCCTTCTGTCTTACTGTGCTCATGCCTTGACAAACCACAGGGCTGGATTATCTTCACCATCTCCTTCTTCTACCCCACTTAATTTTCATGTGCTACTGAACAGTGCTGGAGGAAGTCTCATGGCCAAATGACTGGGTCTATCTAATCTCAATCGGGCTCCTATTGCAGTGAGGTGATCTTTTTACTCTTCCTTAACAAATTTAGTGGTATTTTTTTCAAATCTTCTCTATCTTTAAGCCTCCAATATTATTCTTTTCTCCTTCCCTTTCTGTAGAGGGTATCACATTATAATTTATTGAGGAAATAAAGGTCATTCTCATAAGTTCTTGCCTCTACTATTCTAAAATCTCACAATCTCTTTATATACTGCATTCTCTTTTTCTTTATCCCAGTGACTCAAGTCATAAGCATTTATTAACTGTAATATATATGAGACTCTCCATTAAGCATTGGGCATATATAGAAAAGTGAAATTTTTCTGACTTCCTGACTTCAAATATATTTTCTTACATGTTCACCAATAACTATATAATATGGACCAAATGAACTCTAGGCTCAATCTCTTTAGTCTTATTTTTATTGACAGGTTGGGTCTCTAGAGCCCATCTGAAAACATCTCAGCCAGTCAGTCAATAAAAATTTATTTATTACCATGGGTCAGAAACTGTGCTAAACAATTGGGATACAAAGAACATCCTTCAATACATAATAACCACAATGATATAAGAAAAACAATAGTCAAAGACTGCAGAACTTTCATCGATTTTGTAACCAGTCTTTGGGGAAGCATGTCTCCTTCTTGGCAGAAAAGTTGTGAACAATGAGAGGAGGGAGTGTGTGATGAGTTGTTAAATGAGGCATTCATTGTCAGATATGACCAATGTGCTGATTTTTCTTGCTGAGCTGCATTTCTTTGTAACAAATGACAGTTAAACTAAAGAAAAAGTTGCTGGGAAATGGATAAGGATGTAAGAAAAAAGTCAATAAGATGCTTTAAAAAATACTTGGTGGTGAAGCATGATGGCTGTCTTCAAACATTTGAAGACCTGTCATTTAGAATAAGAATTAGATGTATTTTTCTTGGTCTGAGAGAGTAGAAACAGGAGAACTGGGGGGAAGTTGCAAAGACAAACAGCCTTGCAGGAAAGAAAACACTAACTATTAAAGCTTTCGAGAAGCATAATAGGCTCCCATGGGAAATAATGGGTTCTCCCTGATTTGAAGTCTTCAAGAAAATACTGGATGGGTATTTGTTGGACATGGTTTAGAAGGGATTCTTGTTTTAGTAGAATTCTAATTGAATGGCTTCTGGGATTACTTCCATCTTGGAAATTCTGTGATTATGTGACATAGTAGATGTCCTTAAGACTTTGGAGGCTTAATTTGTTTTTTTAAGCTTTTTATTTTCAAAATATATAGTTTTCAACATTCACCCTTGTAAAATCTTGTGTTGCAAATTTTTTCTCCCTCTTTCCCTTCACCCCCTCTTTTAGATGGTAACTAATCCAATATATGTTAAACATGTGCAATTCTTCTATATATATTTCCAAAATTATGTTGCACAAGAAAAATAAGATCAAAAAGGGAAAAAATGAGAAAGAAAACAAAAAGCAAATAAACAACAACAAAAGAAGTGAAAATGCAATGTTGTGATCCACACTCAGGACCCACTCTCTCAGGATGAAGATAGCTCTCATAATCACAAGATCATTGGAACTGTCTTTAATCATCTCATTGTTGAGAAGAGCCACATCCATCAGAACTGATCATCATATAGTCTTGTTGTTGCCATGTATAATGATCTCCTGGTTCTGCTCATTTCACTCAGCATCATTTCATGCAAGTCTCTCCAGGCCTCTCTATAATCATCATGCTGATTGTTTCTTATAGAACAATAACATTCCATAACATTCATATACCATATTTTATTCAGCCATTCTCCAACTGATGGGCATCCACTCAGTTTCCAGTTCCTTGCCACTACAAAAAGGGCTGCCACAAACATTTTTGCACATGTGGGTCCTTTTCCCTTTTTTATGGTCTCTTTGGATACAGGCTCAGTAGAGACACTGCTAGATCAAAGGATATGCACAGTTTGATAACCCTTTGGGCATAGTTCCAGCTTAATATATTTTTTTTAAATTGCACATATTTAACTCATATCAGATTTCCTGCTGTTTTAGGGAAGGGAAAGGTAAGGAAGGAAGGGAGAAACACAAAGTCTTACAAAAATGAATGTTGAAAACCATCTTTACATGTATGTGGAAAAATAAAATACTCTTGAAAATAAAAAAAAAGAATTTGAAGACTTGTTACTCAGGAGAGAGAAGCAAATTATTTTATTTGTTTCCACAGAGTAGAGGTACGAATAATAGTCCACATTTCAGAGAGGCACATTTTGGCTCAATGTATGAAACAAGTTTCTAACAAAGTTGTTGTAAGATAGAATATAGGGGGTTGTGAATTTATCAGTTCTGGGGGTATTTAATTATAGGTTGCATAATCACTTATTGGGGATGTGGAAGAAGGGATTTCTTTTCAGATATAAATTGGGCTAGATGGCCTCTGCATTATCTCCTAACTCTATGATTCTGTGGTTCCATGATTTAATTATCAATAGTGGTAGAAAGGTGAATTTAGGGGAACAATTTGCCCAAAGCCCCCCTTTATATAGTTCATTACTTCTAGAAATGCCTTCACTGAATACTCCTGAGTTTTCTACCACCTCTCTTCTGTTTAGTCTTGTAAGATCTACAGAGGTGTTAATCATACAGTCCCCATAACTACCACCTACTTCTCCATCCTAGAGAACAGACTTTAGATGTAGAGTCTCCATGAAATAAATTTGAGAAGAGGAGTTGAGTTGGTGGACCTAGAAAGGATAAGGGAGAGAAAGAAGTAGAAAAGAAGAAGAGAAATAGAATATGAAAAGGTATAATGGAAAATAACTGGAATACGGATGTTTTCTCTAGTACCACGATTTGAAAACATCAATTCTGTGGCTCTCAGCTTTCCTCAGATTCCAGCTCTCACAGCCATACATTGCTACTGGAAAAACCATACTTTTGACTATACGAACTTTTGTCAAGGTGATGTCTCTGTTTACTGGTATGCTGTTTAGTTTGCCATAGTTTTCCATCTGAGAAGCCATTTTTTAATTTCATCTGCAGTGATCTTTGAGCCCAAGAATATAAAATCTCAAGCTGTTTCTACTTCTCCCTCTATTTACCAGGAAGTAATGGAACCAGCTGACAAGATCTTAATTTTTGTTTTTTTTTGTTTTTTTTTTAATCTTAAGCTTCAAGCCAGCTTTTTATACTCTCCTTTTTTACCTTCATCAAAAGGTTTCTTAATTCTGTTTCACTTTTTGCCATCAGATCATCAGGTATCATCTGCATATCTGAGATTATTTATATTTCTCCTCTCAACCTTAACTTGGCTGTTTATTCATCCAGCCTGGCATTTTAAATAGTGTGAAATCACTCTGCATATAAGTTAAATAAATAAGGTTACAATATACAGCTGTGATGTACTGTTTTTCTAATCTTAAACCAATCAGTTGTTCCATGTTCAATTCTAATTGTTGCTCCTTGCTCCACAAGGTTCCTCAAGAGACAAGTAATATGATCTGATACTCTCATCTCTTTGAGACTTGATACATTTTGTTGTGATCCACAAAGTCAAAAAGGCTTTAGTGTGGTCAGTGAAGCAGAAATATATGGTTTTTTTTTTCTGGAACTCCTTTGCTTTCTCCATAATACAGTGAATGTTGGCTATTTGGTCTGTAAGCCCTCTGCCTCTTTGAAAACCTGTTCCTCAAGTAATTGTTGGTTCATATATTATTGAAACCTAGCTTGCAAAATCCTAAGCATAAGCTTGTTGGCCTGTGAAATGAGTGATCTTTTCCAATCCAGTGGCCACTGTTGAGTTTTCCAAAATTGCTGGCATGTGACAGCACTTTAACACCATCATCTTTTAGGATTTTAAATAGCTCACCTGGAATTCTATCACTTTCACTAGCTTTATTGTCATCAGTAATTTCCTAAGGCCCACTTGACCTCCTTCTCCAAGATGTCTATCTTTAGATGAATAACCATGACATTGTGGTTATTGGTGATATTGAGATCTTTCTTGTATAGTTATATATATTCTTGCTATCTCTTCTTGATTTTTTCTACTTATGTTAAATAACTACCATTTTTGTCTTTTATCATTTCCATTTTGCATGAAATGTTCCTTTAATAGCTCTAATTTTCTTGAAGAGATCTCGTCTTTCTCATTCTATTATTTTATTTCCTTACATTTTTCATTTAAGAAATTCTTACCTCTTTTTGGAATTGTGCATTCAATTGGATGTCTTTCTTTTTCTCTTTTCCCTTTGCTGTCCTTCTTTCCTCACCTATTTATAAAGCTTTATCAGATGGACATTTTGCTTTCTTGCCCTTCTTTTTTTTGGTGTATGTTTTTTATTAGGGTTTCTTGTACAATGTTGTAAACCTCTGCCCATAGTTTTTCAGGTTCTCTATTTACCAAATCTAATCACTTCTCTATTCATCACCTCCTCTTCACCTTTATAAGGGATGTTATTTAGGTCATAATTATACAACTCGATGATTTGTTCCTGTTTTCTTCAATTTAAGTCTATATTTTTCAGTAAGAAGTTCATGAATTGAGCCACAATCTACTCCAGATCTTGTTTTAACTCATTACATGTATTTTTGGCTGAAAAGTATGCAAT
Organism: Myrmecobius fasciatus; assembly: GCA_023553655.1. Lineage (NCBI taxonomy): Eukaryota > Metazoa > Chordata > Mammalia > Dasyuromorphia > Myrmecobiidae > Myrmecobius > Myrmecobius fasciatus. The sequence continues at coordinate 20,478 of JAJPUD010000854.1, read as the reverse complement.
CAATCTGCTTTTGATATTGACCATCTGGTGATATTCATGTGTAAGTCTCCTTTTAGATAATTGAAAACAATTGTTTGCTATGACCAGTAAGTTATTTTTACAAAACTCTATTGGTCTTTTCCCTGTTTCATTTTGCAGTCCAAGGCCAAACTTGCCTGTCATTTCAATTATCTTCTGACTTCCTATTTTAGTATTCAATCCCCTATGATAAATATGATATCTTTTTTGGATGTTATTGCTAGAAGATGTTATAGGTCTTTATAAAACCGTTCAACTTTGGCCTCTTCAGCATCAGTGGTTGGAGCATAGACTTGTATTACTGTGATGTTGAATGGTTTGCCTTGGATTCAAATAGATACCATTCTGTCATTTTTGAGACCATTTTTGACCAGTATTGCCTTTCTCACTCTTTTATTGGCTATCAAGGCTATTCTATTTCTTCTAAGAGATTCTTGCCCACAGTATATGTAAAGATCACCTCAATTAAATTATCCATTTTCAGTCATTTAAGTTCATTTGACACCCATGATATTAATATTTAATCTTTCTATGTCCTGTTTGATCACATCACTTACCTTGGTTCATAGATACTACAGCCCAGGTTCTCATGCAATATTGATCTTTACAGCATCAGACTTTGCTTTCCACATCTAAATTTCCTTTCAGTTTTGGTCCAACTGATTTATTAGTACTGGAACTACCTGTAGTTGTCCCACAGTTTGTTCCAATAGCATGTTGGATGCCTTCCGACCTAAGGAGTTCATCTTCTGGTGTCATGCCACTTATCAATTTAATACTGTCCATGAAGTTTTCTTGGCAAAATTATTAGAGTGGTTTGCCATTTCCTTCTCCAGTGGATCACCTTTTGCCAGAACTCTCTACTACGACCTGTCAGCTTGGGCAACCCTGCATGACATAGTTTGTAGTTTCACTGAGCTATGTAAACCCCTTTGCCAGGACAAGGCAATAATTCAGGAGGGAGGTTGGAGCTGAGGGAGCATATTATTTTATGGCTGGAGATGACCATCATGGCCATCCAGTTGTGGGATCTAGACCCTAGATCTAGATATAAGTCTGTTTTAGGGAGCCTACAGATTGGGAAGAGAATGTCACAAAAAATCAATCCAGACAAACATACCAATAATATATACATACTCACAGACAATAGATGAAAAGTGTTGTAAATATAGATCTAAGAAAAATAATGAGTCAGTATTTATATAGTGCTTTAAGATTCTCACAGTGTTTCCTGTTCCAAAAATTGTTGCTATTATTATTATTACCATTTTACAGATGGGGAAAAGGTTGCAGCACATGGCACAGTGGTTGTATATTTAATGTAATAAGTAGTATTTATAGGGATAGTATCCTATACCTAGTAGAAGGTATGTTTTTGGTATTAGGTATCTAGTAAGTACATAATAAATGCTTGTTGACTGGCTGAGGCAGAGATTAAGTGATTTATATAAGCTTACATAGCTAGCACATTTCTGAGCTGAAGTTGAACTCAAGTCTTCCTGACTGTAGATTCAGTATTCCATCTACTATGCCATCTAATTCTCTTCTATATTATCTGGTGATACTAAATAATTTGTACTTATTTTGGTTTGGTTTGCATGTAACTGTGGTGTGTAATTCCAGGGACATTGTATAATATATATACATATACATACATGTATGTGTGTATGTGTGTGTATATATTTATATATGTATACACACATATACACACACATAAATATACATATACACATATATGATCAGCACCTACATGTCATATGTCATACACAGTTTTTGCTGATAATATAGGATAATAGCTAAAAAGGGCCTTAGAATGTTCATCTAGTCTAACTCCCTCCTTTCATAGATAAGGAAACTGAGTCTCAGAGAATTCAAGCGACTTGTCCAAAGTTATACAGATTGAGAAACTAGTTGGGCTAGAAGTTTTTAAACTAAAATTTGGATTATTTTCTTGGGTATAGGATCCTGCCTAGGGTGTTGAAAACTGCAGCTTTTATTGTTTCTGATGATTTCTTGTGGCTTCTCTGGGTTTCAGGGTAATTTGCATAATCTGGAGCTTAACTCAACCAAAATAATCAGCCAACGAATCAAATGCCCAAAATAATAGTTGCTATTAAACACATTTGGTATTTTATATTCCTTCCAAGTCAGTTTTATGGAGAATATGAGCATTGTAATTCATTACATGGAGATGGTGCTTTGTAATTTACAAAGTGTTTTGATATATTGTCTCTTTTTAAAAAAATTAATTTAAATTTATAGAATAAAACATTTTCATAACATAGCATGATAAAAAAGATTGCATATGAAACTGCAACCCTCTTATATAAAACTTGCTATTCTTTTTTTTCTGATTCTCTGTCCAATGCTTTTTATTTTTATTTTTTTATTTTTTATTTATTTTAATATATAAAGCTTTTTATTTACAAAACATATGAGTGATTTTTCAACATTGACCTTTGCAAAAACTTTTTTTTCCCCAAGCTTTTCCCCTCTTTCCCCCCATCCCCCATCCCTAGATGACAGGTAATCTAATACATGCTAAATAGGATAAATTATATGACAAATACAATACATGTATACATATCTATACAATTATCTTACTGCACAAGAAACATCAGATCTAGAAAGAGAAGAAGAAAAAACAACCTAAGAAGGAAAACAAAATGCATGGAAATATTCACAGAAAGCGTTAAAATGCTGTCTTGTGGTTCACACTCAGTTCCCTCAGGCCTCTCTCTGGATGTATATAACTATCTTCATCGCTGAACAATAGGAACTGGTTTGAATCACATCATTGTTGAAGAGAACCATGTCCATCAGAATTGATCATCGTATAGTCTTGTTGCTGTGTATAATGTTCTCCTGGTTCTGCTGATTTCACTCAGCATCAGTTCATGCAAGTCTCTCCAGGCCTCTCTGAAATCCTCCTGTTGGTCATTTCTTACAGAACAATAATATTCCATAACATTCATATACCATAATTTATTCAGCCATTCTCCAATTGATGGGCATCCTTTCAATTTCCAGTTTCTTGCCACTACAAAAAGGGCTGCCACAAACATTTTTGCACATGTGGGTCCCTTTCCCTCCTTTAAAATCTCTTTGGGATATAGGCCCAGTAGAAACATTGCTGGGTCAAAGGGTATGCACTGTTTGATAACTTTTTGAGCATAGCTCCAAATTGCTCTCCAGAATGGTTGAATCCGTTCACAGTTCCACCAACAATGTATCAGTGTCCCAGTTTTCCCACATCCCCTCCAACAGTTATCATTATCATTTCCTGTCATTTTAGCCAATCTGACAGGTGTGTAGTGGTATCTCAGAGCTGTCTTAATTTGCATTTCTCTGATCAATAGTGACTTGGAGCACCTTTTCATGTGACCGGAAATAGTTTCAATTTCTTCATCTGAAAATTGTCTGTTCATATCTTTTAACCATTTATCCATTGGAGAATGGCTTGAATTCTTATATATTTGAGTCAATTCTCGATATATTTTAGAAATGAGGCCTTTATCAGAACCTTTGGATGTAAAAATATTTTCCCAGTTTACTGCTACCCTTCTAATCTTGTCTGCATTCATTTTGTTTGTACAAAAACTTTTTAACTTGATATAGTCAAACTTATCTATTTTGTGATTAATGATGATCTCTAGTTCTTCTTTGGTCACAAATTCCTTCCCCCTCCACAGGTCTGAGAGGTAAACCATCCTACATTGTTCTAATTTGTTTATAATATCATTCTTTATGCCTAGATCATGAATCCATTTTGTCCTTATCTTGGTATATGGTCTTAAGTGTGGGTCAATGCCTAATTTCTTCCATACTAGTTTCCAATTATCCCAGCAGTTTTTGTCAAATAGTGAGTTTTTATCCCAAAAACTGGGGTCTTTGGGTTTATCAAACACTAGATTACTATTGTCATTGAGTATTTTGTCCTGTGAACCCAACCTATTCCACTGATCCACTACTCTATTTCTTATCCAGTACCAAATGGTTTTGGTGACCACTGCTTTACAATAGAGTAAAACTTGCTATTCTTTTAAAATACATGTTATAATGTAAATTTATCATGTAAATTCTTTTTTCCCTTCTTTTCTCCTGTCCCCCTCCTATCCTAGAGATGGTTACCATTATAACAAATATGTGTGTATATGTATATATGTAATATATACATATATGTATATAAATATGTGTATATACACATTGTAAAATCATTCTATATATACTTTTATTCATCAGTTCTTTCTTTGAATGCAGATAGTGTTTTTATAGTATGTCTTTTACATCTAATTTGAGTGTTTATAATAGTCAAAATAACTTAGTTGCTCAAAATTGTTCTTTTTTTTTTTTTTTTTTTTTTTTTTTGCTTTTTGCTGAGGCAATTAGGGTTAAGTGACTTGCCCAGAGTCACACAGCTAGGGAATGTTAAGTGTCTGAGAGCAGAATTTGAACTCAGTTCCTCCTGACTTCAGGGCTGGTGCTCTATCCACTGCGCCACCTAGCTGCCCCCTCAAAATTGTTCTTAAAACAATATTTTTACTGTATATAATATTCTCTTAGTTCTACTCATTTCATTCTTCATTATTTCATGCAAGTCAATCCATGTTTTTCTAGGATCACCAGGTTCATCATTTTTTTCTAGCACAGTAGAATTCCTTAACAGTCAAATACTACAATCCAATCCTAATAACACTGCTATGAAGTCAACAGGGGAAAGACCATTGTCCCCCTTTTATGGACAAGAAAACTGATTGTCATGACCTGTCCCAGTTGGGTCTTATAAACTGCTATTCATTTGACACAACCATATACTACTGCTTAGTATGCTACTATTGATTGATTGATTGGTATCACAGATGCAAGATAAGAACTTCTTGGAAATCATGCAATCGTAGATCTAGAGTTAGAATAGATCTCAGGGGGCACATAGTCCAACCTTTATTTTTCAAATATAGAACTCGAGCCTAGATTGGTTGTCACCTAAGTAGAGTTTGAATCCATGACTTGTAACTCCAAAGTTATTGCTCTTTTCACTGATGCTGAAATGAGATCAATTATATTATCTATATGATTGATGAAATGAGATATATTACAGATAAAAATGGAATGGTAAAGGACATGAAAAGAAATGACAAGGATTTAAGTCAGGAAGTTCCTCTCCTTTGTTTCTTTCCTTTATGTCTTGCCTTTTCCCAAAGAGAGTCTAAGAGAGCTGCCATAGCACCTCCTGGCACCTTACAAACATTGAAGAATTCCAAGATCCCAATTAGGAAAGAAGGAGACAGGGAGTGGGGGTTGGGAAGAGGAAGTATCAGTTGCTATAATGGGAATAAAGGAAGGAAGGAAGCTTACTTAGACTCTACTTTTCTGGCATCTGGGAATCTATATAATTGAGATTTATATTAAAAAATGTTGAGGGACAGCTAGGTGGTGCAGTGGATAGAGCACCAGCCCTGAAGTCAGGAGGACCTGAGTTCAAATATGATCTCAGACACTTAACTCGTCCTAGCTGTGTGACCTTGGGCAAGTCACTTAGTCCCAATTGCCTCAGCAAAAAGCAAAAAAATAAAAATAAAAAATAAAAAGCCCAAAAGTGTTGAACCCCACAGAGGTTTCCCTTGTAGACAGATCATTTTTCTTTGCTGAATTCCATTTTCTTCGATGGTAAAAAGTCTAATGCAAATCTACCTCTGCTTGTTAAGTCCAATTCACAATACCAAGAACATGTGGATAAATTTGCCCAAACTTTCATTACCCTAAAAGATGCAATTTTTTACTGAATTACTAAAAACAAATAATAAAAATTACCAGCTAGTTGCCAACCTCGAAGAGTTGTGCTTTTGTGTCTACTTCTCAAATACTACCTAAATGCCATAGCTGGACAGGACTTCATTTTACCTTCTACCTTAATACTGTCACTGGAGTGGGAGAGGAGGTATCTGTAAACAGGAAAGAGAAAAGCAATATCTTCAAAGCCTGTGGCAGAGTGGTAACTGGAAAGCCAGGGCAGCAGACAGGCTGGCTCGTCTGTTATGTCTAGTGAGCAGTAATCAGGAAAGGAAGGATGAGAAAGGGAGGTAGCAGGAGGGGAAGTGGCTTCTTGGGGCAAAGCTTCTGGGTCTGTGCCAGCTTCACAAACCAGTACCAGGCAGCAGCTGCAAACCACTGGTGGGTCTGTACATGTTCTTCCTGTGGAAGCGGGGTGAGGGGGATGGTGGGCAGAGGGATTCACTGTAGGACACGTCCTCACATTTGCCATGAGCAAATGCCAACGGCAGAGTAACCAGTCAGCACATCCTTCTGCCAGGGTGATCTTCTCGGATATCACAGTTAGCTCCTTGTGTGGAGGATCTCTGGCCACTCGTTCCTAGAACTGAAAGAAATACAGCTCTGCTTGAAACTAGAGGCAAAAAGAGGGCCATTTGAGCCCGAGTCTCAAGTATTTTTTGCAAAAGTGCTCCCAGTGTAGAGTGAGAGAAGTTAAGGCACACTTGGAATGATCTGTTAGGAGAAGCCCTTAGGAAAGAAATGCCCAAAGGCCACTGATAAGGAAGGGTACCAGGATTAGCAGTGAGGCAATGACTTGTTCAGATTCAGAACAATAGAAGAGAATAAGGGGAGGGAGCTGAGCCTGGGACTCCAGTCCTTTGGGAGCAATTCATATGAACCTGAAGAAGGGGAACCTCTCTCTTGTGGCAACCTAGTGACAGAGACTAAGATGAAACATCAAATGCTTGGTACCTTGGTACAAGTAGAGAGAGCTATAGATACCTGACTACTGGGTCAGTATCCCAAGGAAATCAAAAAGGAGGGGAAAGGACCCATTTGTGTAAAAATGTTTGTGGCAGCTCTTTTTGTGGTATCAAGGAATCGGAAAATGAGTAGATGCCCATTAACTGGGAAATAACTGAATAAGTTATGGTATATGAAAGTAATGGAATAGTATTGATCTATAAAAAATGAACAAGCTGATTTTAGAAGGGCCTGGAAAGTTTTACATGAACTGATGCTGAGCACAAGTAGAACTAGGAATACATTGTACCCAGTAATAGCAAGAATGTGCAATGATCAACTGTGAAAGACTTGGTTCTTCCAAGCAGTTCAGTGATCCAAGGCAATCCCAATAAATTTTGGATAGAAAACATCATCTACATCCAGAAAGAACTGTGGAGATTGAATATAAATCAACACATACTATGTTGACTTTTTTTTTCTAATTTTTTCCTCATGGTTTCCCTTTTGTTCTAATTTTTCTCTCCCAACATGATTCATAAACAAATATGTATTTTAAAAGTTAATGTATTTGTATAACCAGAAAAAAAATAAAACGAGAGACAGAGAAACAGAGACAGAGACAGAGAGACAGAGACAGAGAAAGACAAAGAGACAGAGACAGAGAGAGACAGGGAGAGGGAGAGGAAGAAGAAGAAGGAGAGGGAGAGGGAGAGGGACAGTGTATATGTGTTATGGACGTCTGTAGATAGCCAGGGAACTGGGGAGTAAGTTAGCCAGTCTATCTGTCAGGATTAGGATAAAGAGACAATGGGTATGGACAGTACTGTGAATAGTGGTGAGATGCAAGAACTGTGGTGAGATCCAAGATGGAAGAGCCAGGACCCACAGTCAGGACTTCCAGCCACAGAGTGCAGTGCTGTTGATCATTCCAGAGTGACTAGACAGAATTCCTGGTAGGAAGAGCCCTACCTCTTGTATCTATGCCAGTTTAAGATTGAGGAAAGAGAGAGTGGATCAATGATTAGAATACTAGACTCCATCTCAGCACTCTTGGGTTCAAATCCTGCATTTGTCTTCCTAAGTGGGTGGTCTCAGAGTCTGTTTCTCCACATTGTAAAAGGGAGGCAATAGTACTTATTACTTATTCACGGAGTTGTTATTGGGAAAATACTTTTCTAACTCAAGTGGGAATTATTCTAGAAATCCACAATAGACCTGTGATGCCCCAAGAATTGTGACATCCAGAATTGTTGGTGACCTTCAGTAAATGGACCTTAGTTTTCACATGTCTAGAATAGAAGCCAGGTAGATAGATTGGCTGATCTCCAGTATCCCTTCTAGCTCTAACATACTGCAATACCTAATAATTTTTCATTTTTTAAAAAAGGGCCCTTTTGATGTAATTTGATCAATGTATCTGTAGAAGCAGTGGAAAATAAAGAAATATGATGGAAACAGAAACAACATAAGAGGGACCTTTATCATGGAGCTGGAATGCAGGCCAAAGGCTCCCAGATGTACCTTTATTTCCCTTTTCAATGTCACTGAGATCCTTGTTATCTACCTAAGCTTTAAAGCATTTTTAGGGCCTAGGAGTTAACTGCCAAGGGCATGATGAGAATTCATTTATCCTAACCCATCTAGAAGTCAAGCCTGAAGTGACTTTCAGTTGAAAAAGAAGCAAATCAGGGATATAAAAGCCAAAATGTTTATTTAACATTTTGAGTCAGTCAAATGTGCTGAAAATGTGTTGATTAATTACTAAGAGGTATTGGCAGATTCACAAAAGAGCAGTAACACTAGAGGGTGGGGAACAACAAACAGCAGGTCCAGCAGATGACAATAGCAGTGGAAGCACCAGAATTGCAAGATTTTCAGCTGGTTACAAGGACAGAGTCTTAAGAGTGTGCTGTTGTTCAGTTCTGTCTAACTCATGGTCACCCCACTTGGGGTTTTCTTGGCAAAGATATTGGAGTGGTTTTCCATTTCCTTCTCCAGTTAATTTTCCAGATGAGGAAACTCAGGCAGAGTGAAGTGACTTGCCCATAGTCACTTAGCTAAGTAGGGTCTAAGATTGGATTTGAATTCAGGTTTTCCTAACTCCAGGCCCACCTGTGTATCACCTAATTTCCCTGGAGAGGTATAACTATTGAAGAACTCTTTTCTGACTTTGGAGTATCAGTTTTCCAAGTAGTATTCTCTCCTCTAAGTATGTGTGGTGATGAGGGTGGGACATGGAGTAAGGTAAAGAAAGGTCTTGGGATATTTTATCTTTTTGTGTATGTGGAAAAGGTCCTGATAATGTCCAATTATTTGAGTTTCCTTTGTTATTTTGTTATTGTCTCTCAGTTAAATACTTTGTTATTTGTTTACTGGTGGGATGCATTGCACATGGGGATTTGAGTCATTTTTGTAAAATTTTGATCACTCATTATATTAAACTAGGGGTGGCAATGTGTCGAATGAGATCCCTATTACCTCGATATTTTAAAAGCAAATTGCAGATAAGTTCAACTTTAGGCTTATGCCTATCCTATTAATTTTTAAAAGTTTTTAATGGTTGGTATTATTTACTTTTAAAAGGAAAAGAGTGTTGAGAGCTATCCATAGCTACATGATCCAATGACAGAGAGGTAGTAGGGCATCAAAGACCAAAATCAACTACTGAAATTTGTAATAAGAATTACTATATCTTTTCTTCCAGAGACTAAATTAAAAGAACTTCCCCCTTCCCTACAAATAATATATGTCATTTAACTTTTAATACTCACAAACTTATTCTGCTTCCCCTGAAGTAGTTAAGTAAGCAGGGAAGGATATGAGCTAGTTTTGTAGTCCAAAAACCTCTTATCTTATGAAACTGTCCTTTGAAATTTGGGAATAAAATGGATCTTCCACCCAACTCCACTTGAAAAGTTCCCTGTTCCCATTCTTCATCTATTGCAATGAGTTGTGATAATATCTGAAGGAACCTGTGATAATAATTTGAAGTTTCCCAGGGTTAGCTAGGTTCAACCAAAAAATGAGAGAAGAGGAAGGGAGGACAAAAAGACAGACAGACAGAAAGAGATAGACAGAGAGGATTCTACCTGATGTAGAATATCTCTGATATATGTATATATATATATGTGTGTGTGTGTATACACATATATATATGAAATATATATGTATATATATGAATGAATCATGCATAGAGTGTTAGACTTTGAGTCAGGAAAGCCTTAATTTAAATGCTAGCTTTGCAATCTTGGGCAAATCAATTAGCTTCTGCCTGCCTCAGTTTCCTCATCTATATAAAAGGGATCATAACAGCACAATTCCTAAGGATTGTGAGGATCAAATTAGACAATATTTATGAAGTGCTGTGGAAACTTTAAATGACTATATAAATATTAGCTATTTTTATTATCAGGTTCTCAAAGACAAGAATAGGTAGGTGCCTATGTGAAATCAAAGAGACTTTTGCTTCTCATACAATTCTCCACTGAATATTCACCGGCACAGAGGTAATCTATTATTCATGGGCATTTAGGCCATAAAGGCCCAAATTCTTCTACAAAAGTCAGGATTATAGTTTTAGTAGTAACTTTTACTCATGAAGATGGAAAAAAAAAATCAAATTCAGCAAAGATTTCCTGAAGTCCCCCAAATGAAGTATGTGGCTGTCAGCTTACAAAAGAATTTTAAAGGTTTCCTTGGAATCAGCTGCTGTGGCTCAGGACCATCTATGTTGTAATGAGGGTACTCAGCCTTCCCCAGAATAGATGTCCCACTACCAAACTTCCTGATTTTATATCTATTTATATATACGTGTGCATATTTGTATATACTTGGAAGTCAATGATGCCAAAAATATTCCTTCCCTTCACATTTCTTTGTTTTCTGCAGTTTCCTTTTTCTATATTTAAACATCAGGAGACTGGAAACTGTTATCTTGATGGATTGACCCCTTAGTATTGAGAAATATCAGGCAGTAGTGGAACTTCCACCAAGTTTGGAGTCAGGAGATTTGACCTTCTATACTTGATTGTCATAAGTTTGCTGTATGATTGAGGAAAGGCATTTAACACCTCATGTTTTTCTGTGTGAAATGAAAGATTAAGTGGTCTTTAAGATTCTTTTCAGTTCTCAATCTGAACATCCGATATTTTTCCCTCTAATCTGGGTCTTAAATATGATTTCCCTTCTCTGGGGGTCATTCTGTGAGCCTATCACCTCAAAACACTGGATCCAGAATTGTTTAAATGACCATGCTAGAGCCATATCAAGATCAGAGCAACTGGAACTTTGCCTCAAGGCATAATTTAGAAAGTGCAGAAATTTAACACATGCTCTCCTGCACCTATGTGGAAGCCATGCTGTAGAATATAGGTTCTTAACTATCTTTGTGTCGTAGACATTTTTGGCAGTGTGATGAAATCTATGTACTCCTCAGAATAATGTTTTAAAGATAGCCTCACAATCTGTCCAAAGCCTTGGAGGATTAGAGTCCTGTCCAAACAAAATAAGTCAACAAACCCATTTATTAAGAATTTGCTCTCTGTGGTAATTCCTGGGAATACAAATAGAAGCAGAAGGAAAGACAATCCCTGCCCTCAAGGAGATTACATTTTAATAGGGGAAGATACCACTTAAAAGGAGGTTAAAAATGTGAGAATAGGGAAAGAAGAAGAGATGAATCTTGGAAGCATCATACAGAAGGTTCAAGAGAATCTGAAATATAACCTCGGAATGGAATGAACACATGGCTGGCCCAGGAAATCTCTTTAAAATGGAAGTAGTGGAATAAACCAGATAATCCAAAGAATAGGCCACAGAGAAGCTCCTATATGAAGCCTTCCACATGAGATGTGAGCTGTTCTTTCATGAATCTTGAATGAATAAATGTATAAATGGGAAAGGATTTATTAGACATATAGTATAGAACTCAGTTTTCTCCTCTTGTGCACTTAGCATGTTCTATTTTGTCTGATTTATGCCTCTGTTATATCACTTCTCTACTTTTGGACTCTATGGTCCAAGAGCACAGAAAGTATGTTTTGGGTCACCTCTTGAGTCTCCCCTTGCCTAGCACAGGGCTCTGTATACAGAAAGTGCTTAATACATGTTGGTTGAATTTAAATACCTACCTACCTCATCAGATTCCCTCTCAATACTTCAGTTCTTTGTTTTGTTGGTCCATCTTCCCAACCTGAGCTATAAGAGTTCTTCAGAAGTCTTATCAGTGACAGGGATGCTAATGACCATTCCAGTGCCCAAAGAAGCCCATGATTCCAACATGACCATCAGTTCTTCAGCTGAACCTGAGGCAGCCTTTAAGGCCATCTTAAAACTCCTTATCTTGGAGATGTTTTTTGATAAGCCCTATGCAAGCTGTTGTTTGTGGGGAGCATTTGTATTCAAACAAAAACATGTCTAGCCATGCTCCATTGTGATGAATAAAACCTTTATGAGAAAAGAGCTCCCTATCTTCCAGATGGGCTCCTCCTAATCCTCTCCTAAAGCGCAGTAATATGTAATTAATATTAAAATATTTGGGGGGAGAGGGAGAAAAGCCCCTTGGGAACATCTGCAACTTAATGCAAGATGGACTTGAAATCAGATGCAAGTAAGACCTTTAAGCGGGACCTCTCAGCACCTTCCAATCCTATCTGCATTGTATTTGACAAACTCTGTGGGTCATAAAAACCTCATTGTAACAAAATCCCTTTCTTTTTTTTAATGTTAAATCCAATATATGCATACATATTTATACAGTTATCTTGCTGCGCAAGAAAAATCAGATTAAAATGGAAAAAAATTAGAAAAAAAAGGCAAGCAAACACCAACAAAAAGAGTGAAAATGCTATATTGTGATCCAAACTCATTTCTCATAGTCCTCTATCTGGGTATAGATGACTCTCTTCATCACAAGATCATTGAAACTGGTTTGAATCATCTCATTGTTGAAGAGAGCCACGTCCATCAGAACTAATCATCGAATACTCTTCTTGTTACCGTGTATAATGAAGATCCTTTTCAACTTATCTTTTTGCTAAATGGCAAAGTCACTGATTTAGAGTTGAAAGAACCCTTAGACATCATTTGGTCTGACACTTAAATTTTACAATCAATTAACAAGAGTTTATTAAACATCTACCACATTCCAGGTACTGTGCTAAGTACTAGAAGATGCAAAGAGAAAAATGAAACTTTCTTGCCTTCAAGGAGCTTATAGTTTATCTGGAAAAACAACATGCATAATAAGTATGTGCAGTAGCTATGCAAAATAAAATAAATTTAAGGTCCAGTGGAAAGCTAGGAAGAGATGGTGAGAGAATACATCCTAGGCAAAGGACAGAGACAATGCAAAGGGATAGACAGAAGATTGGGTATGAATAATAGTAAGCAGACCAGTTGGGCAGGAATCTAGTTTACAGAGGATTGTAATATGTACAGATGAGGAAACTGAGACTTAGAACCTTATTAGGAGTTCCTTTGGGTACTTCATTAATTAAAACCTTATAAATGACAGAGCCAGAATAATATAGCACTTTTTTTTAAACTTTTGCTTGTCCCTACATTGTTTCCATAAGTGAATTTCTTGCAACAATTTTGACCCGACTCTTTAAAATCTCCAAAACGTTTTTGTTTGAACTCTTTTTGATAGAAATCTTTCTGAAATGTATTGTGCATTTCTTTGTCCTTTTAATCAGAGGGTACTGGATGTCATTTCATGGATATTTTTTTTGACTCAGCACTATTATCAAGAACAACAATCATGGGGAAAGCCTTGGATTTGCAGGGCAAAGATCTGGACTCAAATCCTGCATGTCACTTACAAGCTGTGGTGACCTTGGGCAAAGCTCTCTGGTTTTTCAATTCCTCTTCTATAAAATGATTATTTATCCTATCTCCTCCATAGGGTTGTTGTGAAAAACATCTATAATCAAAAACAACTATAGTTCTCTTTAAACCTTTAAGTCTGTATTTCTCTGGATCTCAATTTTTCCATCTGCAAAATGAGGAACTTGAACCTGATGGTCTCTAAGTTTCCCTTCAAGCTTGAGATTCTATGAATTTCTTAAGTCATCCAGTTAGTGGCTTGAGGGTCATTTTCCTCTCAGAACTTTTTCTGAATCATGATCACAAGCTAATATGACCTTTTTTATTACAGAAGTTCCTAAGTCACCTTCAGTCTCTTTTTGGAATTTAACCTCCAATATTTTGGCATATATAGGGCAGAGAGAACTGTAGGTGGAGGAAAACAATGAGGATTATGTGTAAACAATGAAATGGCAGTGATTCAGCTGTTAAACATAGTACAATTCAGTCATTCTTTTATTTGGCTTCCCCCTTGTGTTCAAAATATCTTTTGTTAAAAGAGATAACCTAATACATTAGAATAGCAGTTTTCAAACTTTCTGGACTCAGGACCTCTTTATACTCTTAAAAATTACTAAGGACCCTAAGTAACTTGTTTATTTGTCTTATATATATTGGAGTCTACTGTATTTGAAATTAAAATGGATACATTTTAAAGTATTTATTAATCATCTAAAAACAAGACTATTTTTTCAGCAACTGAGGAAAGACTGAACATGTTGAAGTATATGATTATAATGGAATATTTTTATACCATAAGAAATGACAAGCAGGATGATTTCAGAAAAACCCGGAAAGACTTACATGAACATGAATGCATAGTAAAGTGAGCAGAACCAGGAGAACATTGTACATAGTAACTACACTATTGTACAATGATCAACTGTGAATAGCTAATGTGAATTAGCTATTCACAGCAATAAACCGATCCAAGATATTTCCAAGACTCGTGATGAAAAATGCTAATTACTTCCAGATAAGGAACTGAGGGGGTCTAAATGCAGACCGAAACATACTATTTTTCACCTTTTTTTTTCTTCAAAATTTCTTCCACAAAATGTCTAAATGGAAATATGTTTCACATAATTACAAATGAATAACCTATATCAGATTGCTTACTATCTCAAGAAGGGAGAAAGGGAAAGAGGGAGAAAGAGAATTTTGAACTCAACATTTTTTTAAAAGAATGTTAAAATTGTTTTTGGGAAAAAATAAATTGTTGTTAAAAATAAGAATATAAAATCCATTTTAGGTTAAACTAAATTACATATTTTATGAAAAACATTTTTATTAAAAATATTTCAATGAAAATAACTATAATTTCCAAAAACAAAAATTAGTCAGAAGTGACATTATTTTACATAATTTTTTATAAATCTCTTTAATGTATATTAGTAGAAGATAGCTGGATACCTTATTTGCTTCTGCACTCAATCTAATGTGATATATTATTTTGGTTGAAGTATATGAAGAAAATCTGGCATCACACAGATAAGGAAAGAAGGAATATTTTAATAGGCAAATAAAGTCAGCATTATTTGTAAAATAATTTTGTTCTTGAAGTCTCTCTGAAAGGGTCTTGGGGATACCCAGAGGTCTGTACATCATAGTGTGAGAACTGCTGCCTTAGAGTAAAAGTTTTCAAAACAGAGTAAAAGTAGAATAAAGAGTAAATCTGGATGCAGAAAACCTCAGTTTGCATCTCACTTCTTTACCTGTGTGGCTTTAAGCAAGTCACCTCACTCCACTGGGACTCATTTCTCTCTTGCACAAAGCATTCCCATTAGATTATTTTTAAGGCTTCTTCTAGTTTAAATCTATGGTCCAATTAATTAAGTGTAGTTGTGACTTCAACTTCACTGACATAGAGCTGGTGACATTTCCCTCTTGTTTGTTCATCATTCTGGAAGAGGATCATAACATTTGGGAGGGGATGCCATGACATGCAAGTAAATTGGATTTAAGTGAGAGAGGGCTGTGCAAAATCACCAGCCTCACTTTCCCATCCAGAGCCATCTGGGTCCAGTGGCCAGATAGAACTTTTGTTTATGTGTGTTATATCTACCTATTGGTGTCTTCTGTGTTTGAAATGAAACTTGATTCATTTTTTCTCTTTTTTATTAAAGCTTTTTATTTACAGAACATATGAGTAATTTTTCTACACTGACCTTTGCAAAATTTTTTTATTCCAAATTTTTCCCCTCCTTCCCCCACCCCCACCCCCAGATGACAGGTAGTCTAATACATGTTAAATATGTTAAAAATATATGACAAATCCAATATGTGTATACATATCTATACAGTTATCTTACTGCACAAGAAAAATCAGATCTAGAAAGAGGAAAAAAACAATCTAAGAAGGAAAACAAAATGTAAACAAATATCAACAGAAAGAGTGAAAATGCTATGTTGTGGTCCATACTCAGTTCCCACAGGCTGCTCCCTGGGTGTATATGGTTTTCTTCATCACTGAACAATAGGAACTGGTTTGAAACATTTCATTGTTGAAGAGAACCATGTCCATCAAAATTGATCATCATATAGTATTATTGTTGCAGTGTATAATGATCTCCTGGTTCTGCTCGTTTCACTCAGCATCAGTTCATGCAAGTCTCTCCAGGCCTCTCTGAAATCGTCCTGCTGGTCGTTTCTTACAGAGCAATAATATTCCATAACATTCATATACCATAATTTATTCAGCCATTCTCCAATTGATGGGCATCCATTCAGTTTCCAGTTTCTAGCCACTACAAAAAGGGCTGCCACAAACATTCTTGCATATGTTGGTCCCTTTCCCTCCTTTAAGATCTCTTTGGGATATAGGCCCAATAGAAACACTTCTGGGTCAAAGGGTATGCACAGTTTGATAACTTTTTGAGCATAGCTCCAAATTGCTCTCCAGAATGGCTGGATCTGTTCACAGTTCCACCAACAATGTATCAGTGTCCCAGTTTTCCCACATCCCCACCAACATTCATCATTATTATTTCCTGTCATTTTAGCCAATTTGACAGGTGTGTAGTGGTATCTCAGAGTTGTCTTAATTTGCATTTCTCTGATCAATATTGATTTGGAGCACCTTTTCATATGACTAGAAATAGTTTCAATTTCTTCATCTGAAAAATGCCTGCTCCTATCTTTTGATCATAAAATGGATGCACTTAAAAAATATTTATCAGTCGTTTAAAAACAAGACTATCTTTCCAGCAATTGAGGAATGACTGAACATGTTGTAGTATATGATTATGCTATATAAACAATTGGAGAGGGCTCTACAAGTTCCACCTAAAAGTAGGACTCATGTGTTCGCGGGCCTGGTGGGAAGATTCTCCCTACCAAGAACTTATTATTTGCCTTCTCATATGAAGACATCAGGCAGGAAAAAATGAGACCAAGGGCTTACTAGTGTCTTTTGATCCCACCACAATTCTAATTCTATAGTCAATCAGAGAAGCGTTTCCACTAATGGGCCAGAACCAGTTGTACATGTTCAAACATCTATATAGAAATTGCCTCAGCTAAGTATTTTGTGTATGTTTATAAGTTCTGAACTCATTGACCTGTCCCCATTATGTAAAGAGTACTTGTATTCCTAGGAAACTCCATAATTATGATATGAAATATAGTATAATTATAATATAATTATATTACATTATATTATATTATATAGCTATAGGCTGCATCCCAAAAGTAATGAGCTGCTCATCATAAAATGTTCAAACAGACCAGTTGGCCACAGGGATGATGTAGGAGAGATTCCTGAAAATGGTAGGAGGTTGGATTAAAAGTCCTTTATAGTCTCATAGTCTCTTCCGATTCATGACATAAATGCAAGCTATTATTACTATACTGTTATGATTATACTATGTTGGAGTCCAGGCATATGCTCAAGGAATATTGAGGACACCTGGAGTCTATAAGGCTGTTGGTCCCTGCATCATTTTGCAAACTGTGCTCTGAAAAATATATAAAAATTGTCAATGCAAATGCTATTTCCCCCTCTAAAATATTAAATTAAATATGTGTTAATTCTGCATATGTTTTTTTTCCATTGTGAAAATTCAGTTTAATTCAACATATATTTATTAAATACCTATTCTTTGCAAGCTTGGGGATACAAAGAAAAACAATCCTTGTCCTCAAAGTACTATATTCAGTTTGGCTTAATGTCTTCCTTTTTTCTTAAAATGCACTTGACTCCTTCCTTTGCCTTGGGAGAAGGGGGAGATAGAATAGCAGAAGGCTTCTAGTCAATCACTAAACATTTATTAAGCTCCTACTATATGCCAGGCACTGTGCTAAGTGTTACAGATACAAATGCAAAAAAAGAAGAAAGAAAGGAAGAAAGAGAAAAAGAAAGAGAGAGAGAGGAAGAAAGAAAGAAAAAGAGAAAGAAAGAGAGAAAGAAAGAGAAAGAAAGAAAGAGAGAAAGAAAAGAAAAGAAAAGAAAGAAAGAGAGAAAGAAAAGAAAGAAAGAAAGAAAGAAAGAAAGAAAGGAAGGAAGGAAGGAAGGAAGGAAAGAAGGAAGGAAGGAAGGAAGGAAGAAAGGAAGGAAGGAAGAAAGAAAGAAAGAAAGAAAGAAAGAAAGAAAGAGAGAAAGAAAGAGAGAAAGAAAGAAAGAAAGAGAGAAAGAAGGAAAGAAAGAAAGAAAGAAGGAAAGAAAGAAAGAAAGAGAGAAAGAGAGAAAGAAAGAGAGAAAGAAAGAAAGAAAGAAAGAAAGAAAGAAAGAAAGAAAGAAAGAAAGAAAGAAAGAAAG
>JAJPUD010000853.1:540581-552408 GCA_023553655.1 Myrmecobius fasciatus | reverse complement strand
AGATTTAAAAAGGATCTAAGAGATTATCTAATCCAATCTCTCATTTAAAGATGAGGAAACTGAATACTTCAGTCATAAGCAATAGAGCCTGAATTGCAACCCAAGTCCTTAGACTATAAATCCACTACTGTTGCTATCTCTCAGGTAACATAGGTCTTAGTTACTGCTACACAGGAGCATGAGGGTCAAATTTATGAGTCTTAATTGCTGAAAATATCAGAATCATGGTGGCATACTGGAAAATACACTGATTTAGGAGTCAGAAGACTTTGGTACTAATTACAGTTCTGTCATTAACTGCTTTAAGACTTTATAGTCATTTAAACCTCTGTAGTACTCATTTTCCCCAACTGGCCAAAAAGGGGCTTTAATTGAATTATCTATGAAATTTCTTCCATCTCTAAAATTTTATAGTTTTATAAAACCATTTTCTCTAAAAGATTTAAAATATATTCTAATCATTTGTAAATAGTTATTACTAGGTTGTTCCTAAATGAATAATAACTAAGACTAATAACTTAGTCTGTGGTCTATGAAACTGTATTTTTTAAAATTATATCTTGATGGCTGTATTTAATATAACTGATTTCTTTTATAATATTTTATTTTATGCATTTAAAAAGTATTTCTGAGCAGGGATTCATAAATTTCACAAAATCATATATCTATCTAGATCTATCACCAAAAAAAAAAAAAAAGATGAAGAATTCCAGTCATAGATCAAATAGACCTTAGCCAAAGTTAATTTTTGCCTTGAAATTATTTCGTAATTATATTAGTTTAGTTTATCAGAGTAAGAGAGCAGGAATACAGTTAACAAAATATTCTCCGTGATAAATTATAATTTAAAAAAAAAGCTAGGTGCTACAATAGATAAGAGTACTGGATCTGGATTTAGGGAGACACTCAGACACTACCTGCCTCAGTTTCCTTAATTGTACAATGGGAATAAAATGGGAAGCATCTAGCTCCAAGCTAGTTGTGAGGATTAAATGAGATAATGCTTCCAGAATACTATACAAACCCTAAAGCACTATTTAAGTGATAGCTATTAGCATCATTTTTATATTTTGAAGAGATAAATGACCAAATGACTGAATAATAAATTATTATTGCTTAATTTTTTGTACTTGAAAGTAAATTGGAGTTGTTAATATTAATTATAGTTGTCTAAAAATTTTCATTTTGAGTCATCTTTTTCTTCCCAAGTTCTGAATCCTGGGGAGAGACCTGACTGGGTCTATGATTACTTTTGACTAAAGAATTCTTGCTTCACAGTAAAGAGCAAATGTTCTCTTGGTAATAGTGATAAACACTGAAACGTGTGGCTCTATGGTCCTAGACTTCTCTTATTTCTAATCTTTTTGGAGACAACAAAAATAACCTTATTATTCCGATTCTGAAAATGCCTTATGTAAAAACAAAACAAAATTTGAACCATGTCCTTCTCCCTACCTTCTTGCCTACACTGAAATGATATGAATGTTAGCAAAAGTGAAAACCTCAGAAAATGACCCCAAAGTAAACACTATCTAAGTTTCCCATGTCCCTCTGATTTAAAATCTTGACTGTGTGCTTTAGGAGAAGATATATTTCTCACTGAATTTATACCAAGTAGTTCTTTCATTTCTAGTTGAAAACATTTATCAGAAAAAGTTATTTTTGATAGCATAGCAGCTCTGGTCTTGATTAGAGTAATAGAGAACATGATCCCCTCCACAAGAAAAAATTCAAGCAACCAAACAAAAATTTACAACTCATAAGACATTTAAATTCAAATAGCTCCTTGTCTGTCACTGCTTTAAAATTCTCCGTGAGTATCATAAACACCAAGAAATCCCATAACTACATACAGAGAAAACAAGTTCTCCCTTTGAAAAAAAAAATTAACACTACTGGCTTAGTGTTGATGCAGCTATGATTTTTTTCTTTTTGCTTTTCAATGACAAAGATGACTTTATACTGTTCCATCCACATTCTCTCATGTAATTCTTTTTGGAACAAAAGGTCTGCACTTGCATAAAATCTGCAGCTGATAAGTTTTCTAGGTAATTAGGACCTCTCTTTGAGATACAGATCTGCAACTACCTGAAGGACAATTCCACCTGGATATTGCACAGGGACCTCCAAAACAATATGATCAAACTGTGTTTATTTTCCCTCAAAAAAAAATTTCTTCCTTCTCATGTTACTGTTTCTTTCTAAGTAACCAGTATTTGCCCAGACTCCCCTATATGGACCTTTGGGGTTCCTTTTGCTTCTTCCTTCTTTTTTCTTCCCAAATACAATCAGTTAAGATCTGTCCATTCTACATCCTTTTGCATCTTTCTCTTTCATTCTGGACATACTGATCTAATATATATCCTCCATACTACCCATCTGGACTATCATAATTACCTCCCACTTTCCCTCTCTCCTATTTCTACTCCATATTTTATTCATATTTATGTTAAACTAATCTTCCAGATGTAGAAATATGGTAATATTACTCATTTGCATAAAGACTTGTAGTAGTTCCCTATAGCCTACTGAATAAAGTTATAGGATATTAGCTTTAGAATTAAAAATGACCTCTCATTTTAGAGACAATAAAGAAATCATAGTGGTAATAAGTATTGTTAGGAACAGAGCCACATCCTTTAACTTCAAATACAGTTTTCTTCTCATTACATTATAGTTCCTCTGAGCTCAAACCCCATTTTTCTAGAATTTAAGACCTTCTGCCATCCAATATTACACTACTTTTCCAGCCTTATCTTCTCTACACACTATCCTCTAGACAAATAAATGTATTCTATGTTCACCATAAATGTTATAGTTTCCTTCCCCATGCCTTTGCTCATTCAGTGTGCCTCTGGAATGTTCTCTCTCTCCAACTGTACTATTAGAATTCCAACTCAACTCAAATACCTCCTTCTCTACAAAATCATCTTCCATATCCTCTTTCCCCTTGAAATTCACACAGCATTTAGTTGTGGATCTTCCCTATCTCTGTATTATGTTTTTCAATGCCTTATCTTTCTATTCCATGGAAACAGGTACTGGAGATTCATAAGACAATGATTAAAGCATTTATTATATGGTTTTTAAATTGAATTAAAAGTTACAACATCAATAAGTGATTTCAATGATATGGGAACCTGGTAGTGAAACTTTATATTCTGTGTTTCTTTGAGAATATTTAGAGTTAAGAGAAAATTTTTGAAATCATCTACTCCAAAACCCTATTTTACAAATGAGGGAACCTAGTCCAAAAAGTTAACTTGTGACAGAACAGAGAAATTATCCTTATTCTCATGATTCCTAGATCATCTCCCATTGCCTCTCAGCACAATTTATTAGTTTTAGGATATAGATCTAGATATGGAAAGGACTTTCAAAGATCAACTAGTCCAATTTTCTAATTTTACAAATGAGGAAAATGAGATTCAGGAAGATTATTACTTTTCCAAAATCATACAGATAATAATCATCAGAGACAGTATTTGATCCTAGATTCCCTGATTTCAATACCATGGTGTCACTATTATTATTTTCACTCATTGAATATTATAAATAAAAACAGTTTAAAAGAACTTTGAAATTCCTTGAGGATCAGGATTGTTCCTGATATTTTCCTATATATAGCAATCAGAAAAATATTCAGCATATACAAAATACCTAAATAAGCTAATTTAAAAGGATGTTATTTTCAGAGAAATAATAAAGCAATTGTTATCTTTATCCTCTCTTCAAATTACTTACTTGTCAACCATATTAAAAGTTTGAATATTTTTCATAGCTCCATGAGTAAAACTGAGAATAAAGAATAAATGAAGGAGAAAGCAAGACACTCACCTCTCCTACACTTTTCATAGAACTACCAATTCTGCTGGAGGTTCCATGAAAGCGGTCAAGATCCCAACGAGGAATTTTGGTAACCATATAGTCCAGGCTAGGCTCGAAACAGGCTGATGTCTTCCCAGATACAACATTCTGGATTTCTGGTAAGGGAATTCCTAGAGCAATTTTTGCAGCAATGAATGCTAATGGGTACCTAGAGGAGAAAAGTCAGACATTTTACTAAACTTTTGTTGAACTACTGAGCATTAAGAAAGTAATTAAGAAAGCAAGCCTGAATTTCATAGAATGATTGTGTTCGTTCCATGTCATAGTTACATATAATTCTATGTTCTGTACAGCATTTCATTAGACATGTCAGAGAATTTGAGCTATGATAAAGTATCTGGGCACAGTTCACCTAAAATATTCACCCACTTAAACCAAGGTGCATTTTAAAATTCTGTATTTTCTCAGCCCCAAGCAAATAGGTGCCTTATTCCTCTGATAAATAAAATACTCACTTAGGCATTTCTTAGTGACCTATTCTAAAGTCAAAATTTCCAAGATGTCCTGAAAAAGTATAAGAATGACTATCCTTAGGAAAGCAGAGTATTAAGAAAAAGCAGTCAAATAAATGACAAGCCAGAAGTGTGAAGTATGTCAGGAGTGAGGCATATTCTAATTCTAATTCAACATCTAAGATAATTCTACTTATCAACCTACGGCAATTTGCTAAGTAAGCCTAAAGCAATAGAAATTTTAGCCTTCTCCATTATATCAAAAACTATCTTTCTTAAGTATTTGACAAGTTGAAAAGAAGAACAGATAGAATCAAAGAATTTGAGAGCTAGAATGACAATTAGAAATCTCAGAACTTAGAGCCATATGGAGCCTTAGAAATTATCTAGTTGTATTCCCTCAGTTTCCAAATGAGGAAAATGAAGTTCATCAAGGGAAACTAAGTGGCTCAAAGTCACTTATCTAGCAAATGACAAAGCCAGAATTAGAAGTGAGGTAGCCAGGGAACTTATATACAGCAAGTGCTTATGTACATGTTGATTGATTGATTGATCATCCCAGAATTCCTCCTGCTATACTACCAACCACTTTATAGACATACATATATAAATGCTAAATAAGATCTATATTAACAACAGCAGTGGGTAGAATTAATTCACTTTCTAATCATATTTGCACAAGTTGTTGACTTAAGATACCCGTCAACCTTATCCAGTTACTGCAGCTGTTTGGTTAGCTTTATTTTGTTTTGTTTTTGACCTGTGGAAAAACCACAGATCATTTGACTTTGTAGGAAATTCACTATCCCCCCTCCTCAAAAAAGGGATTGAATGCTGGGTTTCTATGACATCATTTGTCTACATCTTGCCACAAGGCTTCCCAATGTACAGAAGTTGATTAAGGACTGAAATTAAGGACTCATTTGCACTTTTCAACAGCATCTGCAAGGCAGAATTAAGAAACAGATTTTGAGCAGACTGCTTTGACCACCCAGATTTTGATTAGTTTATGATTAGCTGACAGACAAAGTGAACAAGCTATGCTATTTGCTTCAATCTGGCATCAGACTCATTAATAACTGTGTCCTCAGGGTTCCACAGATGATTTGCAGGCAACATACAGAAATGTAGAATATAGTTTGTAAATACAGCACAGTCTGCCCTTGGCAGTGAGTTTTCCATTTGTATTCTTGAAATTGGGTACCTGCCCTTATATAAACCCATTCTCATTAGTCCTGGACTTACCCTGTGGCCTTTGAGGCTAAGGCAGAGCTTCGAGATAATCTGGCATTCACTTCAATGATGCAGTATTCCATGGAGGTAGGATGCAGGGCAAATTGGATATTGCATTCACCAACAATGCCCAAGTGTCGAACGACATTGATAGAAGTCTGTCTGAGCATCTGAAACTCTGCATTGGACAGGGTCTGGGCAGGAGCTACAACAACGGAATCACCTGTAGAGTCAAGCAATAAGCTTTAATTGAGGGCAGCTGTTGACAACCTGTCTAACCTATTTCATAATCTGCCTTCATGCTACAAAATAGACATTGGCCCCAAGGCCCATTCAGGAAAAACCTAAACATATTTCAAGGCAATATTTCCCACATCAAATTTGACTGGGAAATGCATGAACATTTCTGGAAAGATTTTAAAATAATTCCATGTGGAGATAAACAACAATAAAAAAATCTACTGAAAATAATTTTGCATTTCCTAAATATTCATTGTGATACAATGGACATTGTGGACAGAACTCAGGATAAATGAATTCTAGTCTGGTCTCTGCCATTTTTTTTGCCAGGTTCTATGTAACTCTGGGTCAGTCACTTAATCTTTCTGATCCTCAGCTTCCTCAATCATGAAATAGAGGGAAGGGTATCATAGTAGCCTGCCCTCCCCCTTATATGTCTCTCTGAGCAAATGTAATGTAATGTATTATTACTGCTACTTTGTCTGGTCAATAAGAATAGCTACCAGAAGAAGAAAGTATTATAATAATATGAAAGATCTCATGCCTTAAAGCATAGTATAGTTACCCCCATTATATACATTTTTCTACCTGTATGGACTCCCATGGCATCAACATTTTCCATATTACAGACTGTGACACAGTTGTCTGCTGAATCTCGTACAACTTCATATTCTATCTCTTTCCAACCTGTTACTGATTTCTCCACCAGAATTTGGTTAGTCATTGCAAATGCCTAGAAATAAGAATTTGGGGGGAAAAGATTAAAAAGAATAAAATAAAACAAAATCAAAGTGTTTCTTAAATATTAAAAGATATGTATGGTGGTAGTTTTCTAATCTACTACTTAGAGCTTTTGTGAAGTTTGGCAGATATCCTGGATCAGACCCTGGCCAACATCAGCATATCTAGTCCAGTTAACTGTCATTCTCAACACTCGGGAAGACATAAGGTGTCAGAAAAATCAGAGCAATGCTACAAATAAAATCTAGCTATGATTATGCTCTATTTACATTATTGAGAGTTGCCATTCAATTTGCTGATATGGCATTAAATCAATCTAATTTTTATAAAGGAGAAAATAATTGAGCAATCAGGCATAGAAAAATGAAATTATTTCAGTAGACAGGCTTCTGTGAAACTGAAGAATATGACATATAAATAAATGTGGAAAAAGAAATCTGGAGACTCTAACTTCTCCTCTAAATAATAGTTCCATTGCCTATGGGAGGGTCTAATATTAAGCAAAGGTTAGGTGACTATGATATGGAAAATGAAGAGGAAAGTAATAATCATAAACAGAAACATATTTCAATCAATAACAACAGTTTAAAAACCCACATTTTTAAAATTAGGAATTACAATAGAAATATATGGCATGGCTCTTTTTCAGTGCTAATGTCAGTACTTTTGCACTACACTGATATGTGTCAGGCTATATAGCCTGAGTAGGCATATAAATTAGGGTAATTGTTATAATTATTTAAAGTTTACTATGTTTATCACAGTCAGCAAGAGACTAAACTAAAAATGTGTCAGGACATTTAGCTCCTGCTAATACAAAACATATCAAAATGTCCATTTTTCTTGGTCGGTGACAGAAAATGATAGGATATTCAAGGTGAAATGGACCTTGAAGGTCATCTGAACTAGGTTCTACTTAAAATGTGTATTTAATTAGGAATCAGAAAGGGAAATGAAAGCCTCAATGGTAATGGCATTTATTTCTGCAATCATTCAACCCAGAGAAGCATCAAGCTGGACTGAACTCTTTCTGTACTTTTCCATTTATTTTGCACTTTTACAAACAGCCTGGCATAGAGTAAGCACTTAATATATATTTGTTGATTGAGTTAATTGAGTGATACTACCACCAAGATCCATTAGCTAACAGCTATTGACCACGTGAGAGAATCAGTCTTTTAAAAGGGAAACTAGTTTCCAGATGTATTTTTCAATATTTATCTGCACTTGTATTTTTCAAGTTAACAGAAGCACAAAAACTAATTATTTCATTTGCCTATGTCCTACTGCCGATTTGTTTTTCTTCTTCTTAAGTTAGGTTGACTTAAAACCCCTTCAT
Source organism: Myrmecobius fasciatus (assembly GCA_023553655.1). Lineage (NCBI taxonomy): Eukaryota > Metazoa > Chordata > Mammalia > Dasyuromorphia > Myrmecobiidae > Myrmecobius > Myrmecobius fasciatus. Next base: position 544,515 of record JAJPUD010000853.1, on the reverse strand, counting down.
CTCAATGGCAAACACTTGTAATGAAAAGAAAGCAAACATCAAAAAATGCTTTGTAATGAAAGAGTTCTAGTTCCCTATTAGGTTTCAGTCAAATCTCAAAGTAGCTCATCTATTTATTGGAAAAAGTAAAGAAGCTCAGTTGAGAATCAAAATTATATCACCAAATTATCAAATAATCAAATTATATCCACAAATTAAAAATCAAATTATCTCAACAAATATTTATTAAGCACCTATAGAGTGTAGAGCATTATACTAGGCTCTTTATGCAAATATGAATAACATGATCCCCAGGCCTCAAAGAGTTTACAGTGAAAGTTTAAATAATAATCAAAGCTCTAAGTAGCAATTTAAGACAATAGTAGATGAGTTGTCCCAAGTAAATACATGATTAACTGTCAAATAAATTACACATGCTAAGGGGAGTTAGGAAGAAAGATACCATTTTAAGCATATGAAGCCCTACAAAACTTGGTCCCTTCCTTTCTTTTCAATAGTCTTATAATTCCCCTAAAATATACACTATCTAATTGTGTTGGATTGTTTCTGTTGTTTGTCTTTTCTCGAAGAGCATTGAGACATCAGAGAGATGATGAGATGATATGCAAGTGAGTTGGATTTCAGTGAGGGAGGGCTGTGCAAAGTCACCTTTGTCACCTTTCCCTATAAAGCCATCTGGGTCGAGTGGCCAGATATTGATCAGGACAATGGGAGATGGCCCTTTTTAAGCAAAGGTCTTCAACAGGTCTCAGTTTGAGGCCACAGTCATCCAGTGATTTAGGCTAGGTAACAACTGACACACAAAAATCTCCTCTTTCGCTTAATAAAAAAAAATAATAATAATCTAAATAAATAAATCTGGGAAGGCAAGATCTCAGGGTTTCTGGCCAAAGCAGAAATAACTGCTATTTGCATTCAATCTGAGTCAATCAGAACACAAACAGTATGTAGGACTAATCCCTCAAATATTACACTCTCTCCTGATAGCTTTGCTCTTCACTAGCCATCTCCCATACATGAAATGCTCTCCCTCTTCCTCCTCCTCCTCCTCCTCTTCCTTCTCCTTCTCTCTCTCTCTCTCTCTCTCTCTCTCTCTCTCTCTCTCTCTCTCTCTCTCTCTCTCTCTCTCTCTCTAGACTTCTATGGCTGACTCCAAGACACTTCAAATTTCACCTTCTTCAGACCTTTTCCTTATCCCAATTTATATTTTCCCTCTGAGATTACCTTCCATTTACACTATATAGATCTAGTATTTATATAATGTTTGCATATTATCTTTGTCTTAGAAGAAGGCTTTCCTGAGGATACAGACCATATTTTTCCTTTTACTTGTATCCCCAATGTTTAGCAAAATGGCTGGCTTAATACAGGCTTCTTAACTGAATAACTTTAGATTGAAAGTAATAAAAAGATTTTCAGGATATTAAGACTTTCAAGACTTGATCTTAAAGTGTGAGTAAAATTTGGATAGGAAGAACAAAAACAGAAAGACAAAAAGGAAGGAGGAAACATGATTTTTATAAGGTTTATATATGCTTTTATCTTAAATAAAGGCAGTCCTATTTTCTTTTGGATTGACTTAAATGCACAAAAAATGGATTGAAACTATCTTTTTGTGTTGTCTTTTCAGAAATTAAATGCCTCCAAAGACCAGAAGTTCTATATTTTCTATTAACATCCCTGTACACTGTAGTTATTGAATTCATATAAAACCTGATGGTCCAACCCATGATTTTAGATATATTTGTAGAGCTGCCTATATTCATTATAAAAATATACTCTTCCTTTTAGCATTTAAAAGGCCTTTGCAACCAACTCTTTCCTATCTTTCCAGGACTAATGTGTCTTTGTATACTCTATCTTCCAGCCAAACTGAACTACATCAACATTTTGATCAACATCAAAAAAAATCCATCTTCTGTTTCTGTGTCTTGATGTGAACTGAGCCACATGTCTAGAAAGTTCTCTTCTCACCCTTGTTTCTCTTCCTTCAAGGCCCAGCTCAAATGCCACATCCCACAGAAGACCTTTCCTAATCCCCACAGTTGCTCTTTCTTTGCTTCCATTAGAATTTACATTGAACTTATTTTGTACATATTTTCATTTATATTTATGTGTTCATGCTCTCCTCTTCGCCCCCCCCCCCCCAATAGACTATAAGTTCCTATCCTTGGGAGCAGCATCTTTTTTTTTAGTCATTGTGTCTCCAATACTTAGCACACTGGATACTTAAAAATGCTTTTTGAATGAATTTTAATTGCTAACAAACATGCATTATTAGTAATAATCATATTAATTAGTATCACTTGGCATTTCTAAAAAGCAGAAAGCCTCAACTATAGATCCATAAGAAATTCTTTGGTTGAAACCTACAATCTCAGAATCTCAAAAAGTAAACATGAAACATTTATATTAGAATGTTTCCTTTTCTCACCATTTAAAAATAAAATCTGAGTTGATGTATAAGTCTGTCACTGTGTTTGATTATTTGAACACATGCTAACATACTTAGCATCTGTTCTCTAGAAATCTGATGGATAATTTAGAAGCTATCATCTGGCTTATCCCCCACCCCAAAAGGCAGTAATGATGAAGTTCTTGAGTGACTTGTATTTGAGCTCTTTACTTAGACAATATAACCCTTCAAATGCAGAAAGGCAGAAATAGTAAATGCATCCTTTTCAGATCATGATGCAATAAAAATCACATGCAATATAAGGCCAGGAGAAAATAAACCAAAAGGTAATTGGAAGTTAAATAATCTAATCCTGAAGAATGAATGGGTGAAAGAGCAAATCATAGACATAATCAATAATTTCATCCAGGAGAATGACAATAAGGAGACAACATACCAAAATTTGTGGGATTCGGCCAAAGCGGTTTTAAGGGGCAATTTTATATCTCTAGATGCTTACTTGCATAAAATAGAGAAAGAAAAGATCAATGAATTGGGCTTATTATTAAAAAAACTAGAAAAAGAACAAATTAAAAACCCTCAATTAAATACCAAATTGGAAATTCTAAAAGTAAAAGGAGAAATTAATAAAATCGAAAATAAGAAAACTATTGAGTTAATAAATAAAACTAAGAGTTGGTTCTATGAAAAAACTAACAAAATAGATAAGCCTTTAGTTAATTTGATAAGAAAAAGGAAAGAGGAAAATCAAATTGTTAGTCTCAAGAATGATAAGGGAGAACTTTCCTCCAATGAAGAGGAAATTAAAGCAATAATTAGGAGTTACTTTGCCCAACTTTATGCCAGTAAGTTTGAAAATCTGAATGAAATGGAGGAATATCTACAAAAATATAGATTGCCGAGGTTAACAGAAGAGGATATAAATTATTTAAATAGTCCCATATTAGAAAAAGAAATAGAACAAGCCATTAACCAACTCCCTAAGAAAAAATCTCCAGGGCCAGATGGATTTACATGTGAATTCTACCAAACATTCAAAGAACAATTAATTCCAATACTACACAAACTATTTGAGAAATTAGGGACAGAAGGTATACTGCCAGAATCCTTCTATGAGACCGATATGGTGCTGATAGCTAAACCAGGTAGGGTAAAAACAGAGAAAGAAAACTATAGACCAATTTCCCTAATGAATATTGATACAAAAATTTTAAATAAGATTTTAGCAATGAGATTACAGAAAGTCATCCCCAGGATAGTACACTATGACCAAGTAGGATTTATACCAGGGATGCAGGGCTGGTTCAATATTAGGAAAACTATCAGCATAATTAATTATATTAATAACCAAATTAACAAAAACCATATGATTATCTCAATAGATGCAGAAAAAGCCTTTGACAAAATCCAACACCCTTTCCTATTAAAAACACTAGAGAGTATAGGAATAAATGGGCTTTTCCTTAAAATGATCAGTAGCATCTATTTAAAACCATCAGCAAGCATCATATGTAATGG
>JAJPUD010000853.1:508809-530581 GCA_023553655.1 Myrmecobius fasciatus | reverse complement strand
GGGGAGGGGAGGGGACTGGGGGTAAAATTTGTATTGGAAAGCTTTGTAAAGATCAAGGTTGGGGAACTACCCATACATATGTTATAAAAATAAAAAGCTTAAAAAAAAGACAATATAACCCTAAAACAACCATCTGATGCAATTTCATGGCAGTGTAAGAGAGCCATATAGTCCTGCTCAATTATATTAGTTCCCAATCTGTATCCTTACTCAACTACGGCTATTTTTGTCAGGCAGCTAACCACCATCCTGCTCACCACTCATTGGTATACATTTTAATTTTCAGAAGGTTCTGCCCCTACACACACAGAAAGGAAAATGCATTCAATAAAGTGTTAAAGAGATGAGTTTTTGACAGAGAAATGGATCTTATGAGCTTCCTGTTGACTCTCTCACTTTTGTGTATGATAGTAAACCAATAAACTCATTAATGCTTCTAAAAAGGCTCTGCCTGAACTTCATACCTGAATCACAGTACAACCAGGTTTAACTGTGTGACTTAATGACCCAAAATGACAATTTAATTCAATTCAAAAATTATTATTTAGCCTCCAATAGACAAAGCATTGTGCTAAGCACTGGAATACAGAAAGATACAAGGAAATCCCCTCTCTTCAAGAACTTATCATTTACTAATAAGGATGAAGGAAAAATACATACACAAATAACCACAATACTTTGGAGTATTGAACAAATGAAAATCTGTATTTTTCTTTAGGGAGCTACCATTCTTAAAGTAGTCACCCAGGTTTTCAATCTTAAATTCATCCTCGACTTTTTACTCTTATTATCTCTAATCCAAATCTTGTTAATTCTACCTCCAATCATGATAAAAACATCTATTTTATAAAGCTGCAGAAAATTGTGTTTCCTCTTCCTCTTCTCTCCATTCATAGAATTAACTCCCTAGTTCAGGCCTTGATCATTTCTCACTTGAATTGTCCTAACAAATCCACCTCCTTTCTTTCCTCTCCATTCTTCACACCGAAACCAAACAAACAGTAGGTCTGATTTCGTCATTCCCCTACTCATAAAGCTCCTATGGCTCCCCAGTGCCTTGAAGAGGCAATGTAGGAGATAAAATATTAACTCCAGTGTTTGGGATTTGAAGGCCTTTACAAACTTGTTGCAGCCTATCCTTCCAGGATAATTACACATTATTCCCCTTATATATGATGTTCCATTAAAACTAGCCTATTTGCTGTTTTCTAAATGCAACACTATTACTCCCACCTCTATGCTTTTTCCCCATCTCTCCCTTATGACTGGAATGTTTGTTCCTCCTCACCCCTAATTCTTGAAGCTTTTACTTATCCCTTTTAGGAGCAATTCAAGTATCATCTCCAAGGAGGCCTTTCCAGATTTATCCAGTTGTTAGTTCCTCTGGTCCTAGGCTACAAGTCTGAAGTTAGTAAGAATTCTTAATAAAGAACACCAGAACAAATCAATCAAAAGCTATTGACAAACATCTATCACCATTTTCCTTTTCTGGGGGTAAATCATACAATAATATCTAAAATAAACATCATATATCTGGGAATAGATGTTCACTAACAAAGAATTTACTCAACTGGACACAGTCAAAACCATCCTTTTATTTCCAGAAAGAAAAGAAAACTATACCTTAGCTTTCACCCAATTTATCAATGTATCATAAAGTATATTTTCCAATATGCTTATTAATGTTTTGGTATAAAATTTAGAAGATAGATAAAAGAAGATATAAATTAATCATAAGTTCATACTAGTGAAGTTAACAGAATATATAACAAATAATGATTTTTAGAAAACGGTAATTAACAAATAAAGAAAAATATATATTTATATATATTCACAGCTATATTTATTTGTGCTAGAGGCAGAATTATCTTTAAATGATATTATATATAGCTGCTAGAGGGTACATATTTAGACTTACACACCTTTGTGCCAAGATCCAATAGGCTTTCCTTGTTTGGACAGATACCTGATCCTAATCCACCAAGGGCATAAGCAGAACGTATCATTACTGGGTAGCCAATCTTGTCTGCTGCCTTTAAAGCATCATCAATCTGAAAATGAAGAAGAAGAGTTTTAAAAGTTGACCAACTTTGGCAAAAAAGACAACTCTAAGAAGTTTGTTTAGGTGACATGAATAAAATTTGGGGGGAGGAAGGGTAGAGGCAAAGTTAAAATTGAATATGATTCAATAATATTCCTTATCTTTTTATAATTTTAAAAGGACTCAAACTTGAAGAACTTTTTTGCCAGCCTTCTAAGAAAAAATATTTTTCTATCTTCTGAAAACAACTATTTCTAGATAAGACTGATTAAAAATGTCTTGACAAACAAAAAATATTTATTCCGTTTTAAATTCTTTGTCACTGTCCTTAAGCAAAGGTCCTTTATACTACAAGAAATACTCCTGGAAGACTTTTTTATTATTTCTAACAGCTAGCAATCCAAACGTTTCATTGGTTTCAAGATATTAAAATAAACAAAGGAAAGTTTCCTTGAGTAGATCCTCTATTGAAGATTTAGAGAGTCACAAAATACAATAAGATATGGGGCTGCTATGAACCACTCATTTGGAAGAAGTACCTGCACTGACAGCATCACAGATTATAATCACTTATATATGCATTTATACAGGTAAGGGATAATAATAGTAAATAACAGATAACTTTAAAGTTTGAAAAGCATCATATATATATATATATACATATACTGTCTTATTTGATTCACAAAACACCTTATTATCCCCATTTTATATATGAGAAAAGAGTTACGAAATCACATTCAAACTTAAAGCAGTACTTGAATCCAGATCTTCCTTATTCTAAGTTCAGAACTTAATTTACTACCTTCTATTCTCTCATGCTTTTCAGTAATGGTGCATTATTATACACAAGTGGGTATGTAATCATACTATCTGCCTGCTTTTTATTTTGACATGAAACATAGTTAAGACTGTTTTTAAAATAAAGAGTGGATGACAGCAGCTTCCTAAAATACTCAACATATTAGCCTATAAATACTCATTGACAGTTTTTCAGCCCTAAATGTACATGCTATCATTTAATTTTAGGAATGTAGAATTCTGTTGGTGCACAACTTGACTATGGGAGATTGCCTACATTTATGTTAAGAAAGTTCAATCAAAAACTATCTCCTTGATAATTTGATGGGACTCAGAGATCAAGTGGAATTAAGAAATTAGAAGCTATCAGACAAGTTTACAGAAAACAATATTGTACCATTTTCCCTCAGTGTTAACACTGAGGGAAAATGGTACATAAAAGTATAATGTTCATTTAAAATATCTTATCCATGTGTAACTCACAAAATGAAGTTTGCTTAATTGCATATGATGACCTATTTTCAAGATCAGTTTGATTCCAATATAATCATTCAAATGTCACTGACCTTGTGAAATCTGCTGTGCATTCACACATACAGTACAAGTGAATGATTGCTATATCATCTGGCAAGCCTGATTTTCAGCCCAAGGAACTTGAGTTCTAATGAAACTTGTATCTATACCAAGTGACTCGTAATCTGTCACTTAATCTTTGCACTTTCTTCATCTGTAAAATGAAGATAAACCCTGTCTCCAGTGATTCTTACATGAAGGCTGATGAAAAGACATGAGTTTCTTGGAGATCAAATATACATATTACATGTGTATATATAAATGTACGCACATATATACATGTGTACATGTATGCATGTACATATACACATGAGTTTAACCATGATTATTGTGCATTGAAAGTAATATTCCTATATCTCCCCAAAACAAATACTGGTACCATTTCTCACCGTTTCAACAGCAAAACTGGGAGCAATCTTTTCATTAATCTCATTCAATTTGTCTGAGAAGAGTTGCCTGTCCTCGGTAGCCATGATTGATTCAACTGAAGTTCCCAGGACTTTTACACCATATTCTTTCAGCACCCCTCTTTTGAACAGTTCCACTCCTGCAAAAGGTTGAAGCACAAAGTACTGTTTGGGGCATTTCAGATTGGCTTCTGACCTCTCCTTTAGCAAACCAGCTATATGATATATTTTTTATTTAAAACTTATCCTAAGAAGTCATAATAGCCTCTGGTGTGGTACCCTAAAGAAAACAACACTGTTTTAAGTATCCTAACAAAATTTGTAACAACTATTGCTGTCTTCTATACAAATAGATGTATTTAAATAGGAATGATAATACTGTTGCTCACAACAGGAACATTTTAAGCATTCAAGTGGTAAGAAAATTGTGAAATCTAAAAATAAATTCTTCCTAAAGAGTCAAATATTAGAACTTTTCTTTCCCACTGCCTCTTTGGCTTCATTCATGAATTTATTATTTTATCATGTAGGGAGGTCTATAAAAGAAAAGGATGCCTTTCCATTGAAAAGCAGTTCTTTTTGCAGTTTGCTAATAGTAAAAGGACCTTTTTCTGATTTCTTTTGGCTGGAAGTCCCAGAATATATGTATAGTATTGTTGAGGGAGGCCTATAAAGAACTACAGAACAACTATTTGCCTCCTAGAAAAATCTATAAAATAAAATTCATGCCCTCAAGTTTTAGTTACAGTTTATAAATTACTTAGCAAAAGGTACATAGTTTATCTCCCCCCAAAGTCAAACTCTTCCACATTCCTGTAATTGATGGTTATAATCCTTAATTTGCATATGTACTTTAACAGTTACTACATTTGCCACTACATAGTTTTTTATTTTTATTTTATTTATTTATTTTATTTTTATTTTATTCTATGCTATGGTTATAATCAATAAATGACCACACATTAGCACAGTTTGAATAGGAGAAAATCTGTAATCATAACATCACGGGCTTTTATAAGACCTTGAAATTTCTAATAGCTAATTCCCATCATTTCAAAGCAAAATGCCTCATTCTCCTCCCTACTATTTCTATCATTACGACCTACTCATCTCTTAAGTGATTCTAGATAAATGTTTATATTCCTTAAAGACAATCAATAAGCTTGAGTTATAGTTTTCCACTAACCTATTATATATGCTTTGCTACATAATTTAGGCCTACCTGAAGATCAATCAACAAGTATTTATTAAGTGCCTATTACATGCCAGGTGCTGTTCTAGGCCTTGAGGATACAAATACAATGGGTCAAACAATCTCAACTCCTAAAGAATTTTTACATTCTAAATTATTTAAGCATGGGATTTTAAGTGGTAGAGCTGGATTGCATTTATTTATCTGGATCTATTTTATGTCCCCATACTAGAATATAATCTCCTTGAGAGTAATGGCTATTTTGGTTTTGTTTTTATATCCTAGGGCAGATTATTGAATATAATAGATACTTAATAATTGGATATTGAACAGATTTGGAATGGGTTCAAATCAAATGGGTTATTCAGTTACTACCTATAAGTCCTGAGCAAGCCACTAGGCTTCAGTTTCTCCAACTTCAAAATGAAAGAGACTGAACTTAATGGTCTCTATGACCCTGTAAGTCAAGATTTATTGTTGAAGCAATAGGGGACACCCAAAAGATATAAAATATAGTCTAATACTAAGATTATTTCTTATTCCTTTCTAAAGTTCCCAGGAGTAGCTGTGAGAACAAAAAGAAGAGCAAGTAAAGTACTTTCCTCCTTTATACAAAGAAAGGAGCAGTGGATCTTGGAACAAAGAAAAAGGAACAACGCGAAATCTCTATTTATCTTCCCTAGAGAAGACTCCAGGTATTCAATAGGAAATGCCAAACTTCCCACATATAGACCCAATAACAGTTATATCCTTTAAAAAATATTTTTTTACTTCTCATACAGAAGGTATCACAAAAATATAAAGTACAGTTGTTAATAGTTTAACCTCTTAAAAATACACATTAATATAAAAGGCAGGTTCCTATTAGCTCAAACAATAATAGCTACAAAGAACTTACCACAGTTGAGAGCTGTCTGGCCACCCATACCCAGAATCAACCCATCTGGTCTTTCAGCTTTTATAACCTCTGTAACAAACTGGGGAGTGATAGGAAGAAAGTAGACAGTATCAGCTTGCTTTAAGCCCACTTCATTGGTTTGGACAGAAGCAATGTTGGGGTTCATCAAGACAGTTTTCACATTTTCCTCCTGAAAAAAATTTTAAAAAACTAAATTACAATTCTGAGTACTGTTCCTTCCTTTCATATTTCAACTCCAAAATTGCCAAGGTTCAAAACCAAACAGAATGAGGTAGAAAATGGAACTATGCCCAAAGCTAGATTTACTTGCCTTTCCACTGTTTTGTAAACAAAACAATGTATGTATTTTAAATGAAAGCGGATGTGCTCTCTTTTTGCCTGAGGCACTAGGAATCTATTTCTAGTTGACCATTTTTTTCCTAGGCTTTCATCCCTGCTGGTAGTGCTATAAGAAAGAATGTTATACAAGTGTCTGTACACATTATCCACAAAGAGAATGACCATATGGTTTAAAATTACATACATACATGAAGATATCCATATTCACTGTTTCATTCCTAACATTTGGAAAGACCTTCAAGACAATCCTTCACATAGGCAATGAAGTACAATATCCTTCTATGACAGAATAGCATTGTGATTCTCTTTCTCTCACCCACTGAATCTAAATTCTGATTTTTTTTCATCAAAATTAAAAAATTATATAATGTGTTGAAAGGAAGGACTATATATAATTATACATTTAGAATTATAATGAAATGTAAAGGTAATCTCATTAAACTGCACACTTTACAGATAAGGAAACTGGCTAAGTAGACAAACCTAACTTCACCACCATAAAAAGTCAGTGAGTAATTAAGTCAGAATTGGAATGCATTGTCCTTTGCTACCAAGCTCAGAGCTCATTCCACTGCACACACTCACTACCTTGTAGTCCACATCTTCAGTCAGTCAACAAGCATTAAGGGCTTACTATTTGCTGGAAATTGTGCTAGTCTTTAAGGAAATCAAAACAGACCAGAGACAGTTCCTAATTCCATACCCAACTGCCTATTGAATTTCTATTAATCCTTGAAAGTCCAGCTCACATGCTACTTCCAAGTCATTTTTTTTATTATTTTCCCCACTGCATGATGATGGGGTGCAAAATCATCATGCACTGGGAAAAATAATTATATATATATATATGTATATATATATATGTGTGTGTGTGTGTGTGTGTGTGTGTATGTGTATATATATATATATATAATTTTGCTATTACCTATCAGTATCATATGTTATTCAGTACTATAGTTATTTATGTATAAGTTCTGCTTTTCAACATGCAAATACCATGAAGGCAAGATTAGGTTGTAGCTAAATTTTATATATGACTCAGTTTAGCAAAATTCTCTGACCACAGTAGGCTTTTCACACTTGATTGTTGAATTTGCTGACTAGAATGTCATGTCCCTAGATAATAAGATGAAGGTGGCTTATAATTCCTCAATTAAGATATGAAACTTTACACAGAAAAATATTAACTGCCTGGAATACACTATAATAATATTAACTCATTCTGAAGCCACTGAATATTATAATATCATGCTCTGGTTTCCATTGTAAAAGAGAAGAGAATAGTTCATTAACTTCCTGAGTTTGCTAACTTTATCCTTAACTATCTAACTGCTGGAAGAGGTAATTATATTTCAATGAACTTAAAACATAATTCAGAAAATTAATATAAAACTGTGAAGAATAATTTCAATAACTAACATTTATATAGCATTTAACATGTGCCAAACACTGTGCTAAGTATTTTACAATTATTATTTCATTTCCTCACAACAATTCTGTAAGATATTAATACCTTTATTTTGAGGAATGAGGAAATTGAGGCAAATTCTAAACTCTGAATACAAATTCCACGTTAAACACCTACTAGTTATGTGACCCAGGGCAAGCCATTTAATTTACATTTTCCTTAATACACTGGAAAAGAACATGGCAAAACACTTCTTTGCCAAGAAAACCCTGTGGATATTACTGGAATGCTGTGATCCACAAGATAACAAAGAGTTGGATAGGATAACAAAGAGAAGGACTGAGCAATAACAATAACTTTCAGATTCCAAACTCAGTGCTCTATCCATTATATCATTTAGTGGGTTTTATGTGAATTGGAAGAACTTTTGGAAAGACCAATTCAATCATGAAGGGTACAATTGATGGGTTGCATTCTACTTCTTTTCAAGAAGTGTCAGATTATAAAAATCTCTATTAAAAAATTCAAAGATCATATCATATTATATTTGATGCCTGCTAACCTACTTTATTCTACCTCCCTTAGCCTATTCAACTTTCCTATAAATGAAGCTTATTTTCTATGAACTGATTTACACCAATAGAATGCAAGGGACCAGATTATATTGCCTTAAAATGACTTGATTAGTAAAAGATAGAACCAGCAAAGTAAATAAGAATTCCAAGGACAAGTTAGCTAAACATTTGCTTAAGGTTGGATATACAATATTGTCCAATGTTTTTTTTTTCTTAAGTATGAAGATACTAAGAAAAAGAATAGAAGGAAGATAGTCAGTCAGAATTCAGTTGATCACTTGACAATAAAATAGCATTATCTTAGTCTCCAAGTCATTCTCTTGAAAAATACAATTCTTCAAAGACTAGGAAAAACTTTCAAAATCCTGTTTCAGAATAGAGAGATTAAAGATTATATATAACTGTTCTCAGTAAAAGCCTAAGGAAGTAACTTAATTGCCTTGTCAAGTTGAGTGCCTGCCTCCAAAGCAAGAAGAATCTACTTTGCCTCTGTATCCTCAAGGAGTATGTTATATTTCTATAATGGGTAGACAGGAATCAAATTATCCAAAAGCAACCTTTTGGAAAGTAAAGATATAATATCTTCAAAATGGAACCCTAATTTTAGGTCATTTTTCTGGGTGCTGCAACAATCCTGAAGGGGCAGTCAGTGGGAGAAAGAAAAGATTCCCTCAACTAATGTTAAAAATGAGAAAACATATATACATATGCATATATGTGGGTATGCATACATTTGTGGATGTGTATATGCAAATATACAATTTATGTATGTGTGTACATATACATTCATACATAAGAACTATCCAACAATCACCAAGGCAAAAGTAAAATTTATGTTCCTTTTGATATGTTTAATTATGAACAGGTAATATTATGTGACTGACAAGCTACAAAAATTAAATATACACAATTGTATATATCAGAAGTTGATGGTGCAATCAGATAAAAGTTACAAGAAAGATAACTTACACCCCCATGATTATTTGGGAACAAAACTATACAATTGCATCTGTAAGTGATGAGAGATATTCTCTTAGTTCTGTGAAATTTTCTTTTTCTCCTCTTATTTCCATAGAATTTATGAAAAAAGTATTGGAATTTTGCTACATAGTAAACTTTTATAAAGTGATCAACGAACTTGGATTTCCTTTGGAATCTTTACTCTCCTTGCTAGTTCTGATCTTGGTGCTAATCAGTCCACCCAGAGGGACTGCTTGCTCTCTGTGATCTTTTTTCTGTTAATGATATGCATAATTGTTATTGAGCTGCATGGTAATCAGACATAAATGGCAATAAGTTTATATGAATGACTATAATTGCTATTACTCTCACATAGTCCATACAATTTCTAGAATCACCTAGGCAAAGTGGAAAGGGAAATGGGACAGAATAGGAAGCTGCTCAAAGGTTCTTCAGAAGACCCTTAAACCTGTAAAACATAAAAATCCAATGGCTTGGATTCTTTATTTCTATAGCAAAGAGCACACCCTTCTAAAGAGTTATTAAGAGTCAGAATACGTCAGATAATGATTTAAATATCAACTTGACTTAAAGTAGGGCAGCAACCTACCATCTATTATAAAAGCTTAACCCTGAGATCTGAGAAATGCAGTAAAACTGTTTTTTATCAGCTTTCAGGTGTCTATCCATCTTCTCTACCTTTATTCTATCCAGAAAAAGACAAGGAAATAAAAGGCCAAATCAAGAAAAATGAAAAGCTGAATCTTTAGTGAATGATACAGAAAAATGGAATTTTTCTTAAGGAGAGTACATATTCATTGTGAATAGCAAACAGACCTATGGCTAGTTTTTTCTTGATCAGCCAGGTACAAATTTAGCACAAACTAAGTTGGGTCTTCCCATAGGGTCCAAATTACTTAGGGAAAATCCTGTCTTCAGACCACTCTCTCCTTTGATATATCTTGAAAGATGTAGAGGGCATGATAGAATTACATAAATAATATAGTGAAATGAAGAAACCATTCCAATTCTATGAAAAATCCTTCTTCTGAAGTTCTTCAATTTAAGAAGCTTATGATATGAGACAAGTTAAAGAATAATGGAAAAGAATTTTAGTTCCCATACAAAATTAAAATTTATTTTCTATACATAAAGTATCCAAAAGGAAATGTATAACTTATTATGGTTTATAGACTAACTATCTGAAATATAAAACAAGGAGCTAAGAAAACAATTATAGATTATTTTGCATCAGTTATGTTGTCATAAATTTTATGTAAGGAAGCACTAACTGGACTCATTCAAGTATATAAACTAGTATTAATGAAGCACAATATTCTCTCACCTTCATGGCTTTTACAGCTTGAGATCCTGAATAATCAAATTCTCCTGCTTGGCCAATAGACAGACCCCCAGATCCCAGGATAAGGACTTTGGAAACCTTTTTTAAAAAGATAATTATTGTTATCATTTAGATGCATTTGGAGGATGGTAAACAAGGTAAGATAATCTAGTTATTTTCATTCATTCAGGTTACTAAACTGAGAAAAAAAATTAAAATATATGTAAATTCATCTCCATCTTCCAATGTCTTGTATACTCAAAAAGTTTACATTTCCTTAGCAAAAATTTAATTTAAAGTTATTTGTATTTTATACAAATACAGCTTTTTATCCATTTTTATTACATTGATAAAAGAATCACATAGATGATATGTATTACATTCATATTGGCTATTTATGATTTTATATTATTACTTATTTATTTGCTTCTTAGATGTAAAGATATCATGTTATTAAATTTATGACACTAATGAAGGCAAGGTATTTTAGCAGATGTCATTCGCCTACCATTCTTCACAATATCTCAATTAAATACATCTCAACTATCTGTACTTCTGCTGCTTATTAGGTAATGTGGGAATGTAAAAAACTCTTAAGTGAAACAAAATTCGACTCTCCATTTAAACTTTTATTTGCGTGCAACCACTTGGATTGGGATTTTTTAATATGACATTTGATGTTAACATGAAATAAGAAAATTCCAATAAATATCATCTGAAACAAATAATATTCTTCTATTGAAATATTTATTATGATTTTGCCATTATTCTTCATAGTCTTCATTTCAAAATCATTATTCTGTAATGCAAATCCACACAATAAAAACTAAAAATAAATGCATATATATATATATACTGACCTCAACTCTAGATGCTGTAAGTGCAGGCTTGGGTAGAACTGATGTAACAGTGGTCCCTTTCCCCTTCTTTATCAGTGACAAAAAAGAATCAAATAGGTACTGTGAAATAAAATAAGCAAATAGTTAAGAGATTTCAAAATTGTCCTAGGTATATGATTTTTTTCATATTACATATATGCATTACTATGAGATAGAACTCAATGTTTTACTATCCCACTAAAGACCTAGTGAAAATAAGTTTCTCACAATGTATAAACATTCAAGAAAATGCCTTCTGAGTCAATATAGGACTTACTAATTTCTTCATTTTTTTCCACTTCTTCAAACTCAAATTTTTGACACAAAGATTTAAATTCTTTCTCTTGCCCACTCTGAAATTACTAATGACTACAAAATGATGGAGGGGTGTAGAGGAGAATCTCTATAAATGTTTATTTTTAGCAACTCAAAGAACTGGAGGGTTTTTCCTCAAAGAAACAGAAATTTTACTTCCAGACATTTACAAGACAGGAAAATTTTCATTCCCAGGGTTAAATTTATTAAACATTCGGGAGAACAAAAATGTAGACATATAGGGAATGTTTGTATACATACTAAAACAATTTAACATGAAATAAATCTACTAGAAGGACATTTTAATTTAAAGTTTCATATAATAGTCCATGTTGGATTAGATATGGAAGAGTAATAGTTATAATTTAAGCTCTGCTTTTAGATATGTTAGACAAGCAATATGATTCAATTCAATTCAACAAGCATCTACTATGTTCAAGGCACTAGGGTTACAAAAACAAAAACAAGTCACCACCTTCATTTGTCACCTTCTAATGATGAAATGATAATATGGATTTACAGTAAATATTGGGGCAAAAGGAAATGCAAAAGAAGTGGTTCATGAAGAAGACAGAGGAGGCAGGGAGATATTTTTCAGGCCCTTTCTCGTTTCATATAATCTCCCTTCTCAACACAATATTCCAGTTGACCTTGAGGAATGGCCAATATAACAAAAAAATATATATCATGACACAGGAGAAAGTCTAATTTCCCAGATATCTCTCAATAATGCATAAAGAACTTCTTTCAAGGAAAAAGGTTTTACTTGTGCATTTAACTAACAGCATATAAATGTAATAACATTTAAATTAAAAACAAATCTCCTCTAAGCATTCCTTTTGGTTCTTTTCTTAAAATGACTGAATAATTTTTATGTGCACACATGCCCTCTCTCCTTCCCAACACCCTCGATACCCTAACTTCTCCTGCTGCTGCTTATTCATCCTTAGTGGCTACACAACCAGTTGCCATAGGGATTTTTGTGAAGTCACAGATGGGGGATTAAAATTTCATTTCAGTTATGAGAACAAGAGAGAGCAAGAGGGAATTCATTTGCATAGCTCAACAATTGTAAACTTGAGAAGTGAAATGTATTAGAATGATAATGGATTTATACAAAAATAGAATCTGGTTACCTAAGGACTTTCCCAATTTTTTTTCAAAAAAGAAAACTTTATGACATTCACAAAGAAATTTTAATACTAAATTTATTAACTAAACACTACCCAAATATCTACACAAAGACCACAATGACTATTTTTGTTTCTTTATATTTCTTATAAACATTCAGTAATAAAAATCTATTTTAAGTAATAGAAATTATCCTTCTCACATACCTCTGTGTCTGTTGGCCCTGGATTGACTTCTGGGTGAAACTGGACTGCAAAGATTGGTTTGCTCTCATGCATAATTCCCTGAAAGAACAAGAAGGAAAAAAGAAGCTTCACTAATGGCTTTCACTATATTAAAAAAAAAAAGTTCAAATAGGAAACTGAGAAGAACACTGCTCAAGAGACCTTTCTAAACTAATAGAGAGTAAATCTTAGGAATGGGATTGGAGAAAATATTGGTCCTGACAGATGATAAGTAGAGAAAGAATTATTATGGGTAGTCAACCTTCAGAACCATTCTAATTTGGTCTAGAGCCCATTAGTCATCTTTAAGAATATATTTGGATCCATAGTTTTACAAAGCCAGGTATAAATGACTCCCTAAAGTTTTTATCAGATGACCCAATATAAAAACAAAAACTCAGTGCCTACTTGCGTCCAGGTTTCATATATGGGTCTGAAACATTTGACCAGGTCATTCTAGATTTTCCACCCTTAGAACTAGACTGGCCTCCTATTATATCCGAATATCAATGTTACTCTTTATTCAATGCTATGAACACAGTACCACCTCAGGCATAGAGATGCCAAAGGCATCAATTGATAATAAAAAGTAAAGAGAAAATACCTTTTAAAGAGCAGCTAGCTGTGATAAATGATCTATGAAATTGTTCCTAAAAAGAGAATACGGCTGCACAAGCAGCAGTGTATGGAAATGGAATAACTGTAATATAAGCCCTCATTCATCCCTACTTCTCATCACTTCCAGGAAAGGTCGTTAGAAAAAGTGCTTACTTCACAGGTTTGATCATTGACATTCGTAAACAGTGGTTTCCAGCCAGCAGGGAGGGTGCTGTTGTCCAGTGCATATCCATGGTTCTGAGCAGTAATGAAGGCCTGCCTATTTGTGATATTTAAAACTGGCTGGTTCTGCCCTCTGAAAAGAGAGAAATACATGAGAAAAAGATAAAGAAAGCATAGAAATGCTTTAGCCAATAAGGTCATCAACAGGAAGTAACCTAGAAACTTCTGGTTTCAGTTACTGAGTGAAATTTGCACTCAAGAGGAATCACAAATTGTTAATTCTATCCAAGCATTTTACCAAAAAAAAATCAATACTGGACACCCCGTATTGTGCCTAACTTCTTTAGCTGAATTTTGAGAGGGGAGAGTTATACTCCAATTGATGTGGCTTAAAGTCATTCTCTGGCTTTACAGAAACTGACAAACATGTGAAGTGATTCATTCTAAGTCAAAAAAAATTCACAAAGCAAGTTTTTAAAGTTTTAAGAGGAAATAAAGAGAAAGAAACCAAGTACATGAAATAGTTTTGAATAATTCTATGGAATGATGGAAAGAAGAAAGAAAGGAAGGAAGGAAGGAAGGAAGGAAGGAAGGAAGGAAGGAAGGAAGAGAAGGAGGGAGGGAGAAAAAAGGAAGGAAAGGAAGGAATGGAGGGAGGGAGGGAAAGAAGGAAGGAAGGAACAAAGAAATGAAGGAATGAAGGAAGGAACAAAGGAAGGAACGAAGGAAGGAACAAAGGAACAAAGGAAGGAATGAAGGAAAGAAGGAAGGAAAGAAGAAAGGGAAGGAGGGTGGGAGGAAGGAAGAGAGGAAGGGAGGAAGAAAGAAAGGAAGGAAGGGAGAGAGGAGGAGGGGTGGGAGGGAGGGAGGAAGAAGAGAGGGAGGAAAATAAGGGAAGGAGAGAAGAAATGGAAGAAGAAAGGGAGGAAGGAAGGAGACAGAATTTAGTATCATAGATTTAGAGCTGGAAAAGACCTTAGATCAATACCCTGAATTCAAAACAAATTTTCCAAAGAATATCATAGGACTAGCATTAATAATAACAATAATAATATTATTGTTGTCATTACCCCTTATTGTTATTAAGTACTATTATTATATATAATATAATATAAGTACTATTAATTACTGTTACTACTATATATTATGTACATATTATTTTACTTGAATTAGGTACTACATTATGATCCTCACTTTACCTGTTAGGAAACAGGTTCATTGAGGAAAAGGCTCAGAAGACCTGAATCCCAATGCTGTCACTTTCTCCATTTCTCAGCAGGGGTAGCATGCTGAGTGATGATGGTGAAAAGAAAGATAAAAACACAAAAATGACCCCTGCACTTATAATCTTAGAGAGTTGTCTAGAACACCAAGAAGCTAAGTGGCTTACTTGCCCAGAGTCACTGTGTGTCAGAGGTAAGATATGACTCAGTCTTACTAACTTCAAGGCCAGCTCTCCATTACACCATAATGTCTTGGTCCCAGACTTGGCACAGAATAAGCACTTATTAAATGCTTGTTGATTAATGGACAGATTGTTGGAATGATTAATTGCATGACTTTGAAGAAATCTCTTTATCTTTCTGAGATTCAGGTTTTTCATCTGTAGAACACAGGACTAGGAAAGACAGTAACCTTTCCAGCTCTTGGTATTTCACAGTCCTGGGTAGGATTGATCTGGCCATTTTCAGATGATAGTACTTTTATGAATTAGACTCTTGTATGCATTTTACACCATTGCCCTCCTTTTTTAGAAAGCAGAATTACTGGCTATGCAGCTATCTCTATTAACAACTTGTTTAATTTCAGGGGAAATAGATAAATGAAAGATTTTCTTTTAATTGTACAAAATATATGGCCTCAGGTATTGTCAGAAGCTGTGAGTATATAGGACGGCAGCAGCTGCTATAGCTCAGCTGTGTGTACCAATAGACATTCTAACAAACAGAGTGAACCATGAAAACTTATAATCATCTATGTGTAATGCCCAAAGTATTGTATAACAAACTTTCTGAGGATATCCTACTTGGTTCTCCATAGAACTTGGGTGGCTAACATGACTAAACCAAAAAATTGAAAAAAAAATTATTTCTAGTTCCTTTTTTGTTTTGAGTCAACTCTTGCCCACCTGTTGGCCATAGGCATTTTGTAAGTCTTGCCTCCAGCTGCTAATCCAGTTATTAAATTTCCTGTACTGATTCCAAACACAGGTTCTTTACGATCACTCTCTAAGATCTGTAAAGGAAAGAATGTTATTTATTCCATATATTGATAACTCAGAAAAGACACTAATAGTTTAGCTTTTCTTCTCTATCAGTACAGGATGAACTCAATTATGTAGAATGTCATTTCAATTAACTGGGCAAAATTTCTGTTTAACTGAAGGACAGTGAATGCTCTTGACAAATAACAGTTTTCAAATACTCAGAAGACAATAAATATATTGAACACTGAAATTAAACCAAGCACAGTCTTTAATTCTTCTTGGATGATGCTCCAAAATCTTATACTGCTGTGAGAAAGGGAAAATGCTCATCTCCATAGGAATTTTCCCAAAATGAAGAATGAGAACACTAAAAAGAGGACTTAAAGGCCTGGATTTACAAACTAACTGCCTATTTTAAGCATTAGATTTCTTATCCTGTTTCTGAGAGAATCTCATAGCTTTCTAAAGGATAAGGTCATCATGAATGTGAATTATCTTGTTATATAACACTGAAACTATAAAGAGTAGATATAGACTGGGTACTTGAACATTGAGGATCATCTGTTTTGATCCTACAAAATGGCCTAAAAGTTGCTTTTTGGCCTGAGGAACAGCTTCCATTATCTCTGGTACTCTCTGACTCCTCGATGTAATAATCTATCTTTGCTGCCTACAAAAGACCCGTGGAAAGATTACATTGAAACAAATAATTTTTTAAAAACTTTCTCAAGTTAAATGAAATTCTTCAAAGCAGTCTCATCACATATGATCCTCTAGCTACCAATTTACATACAGATTTCATGAATTCTATACCTTCTTGACATTCTGAATTAAAGGCTGTGCAAGAGCTGGGTTTCCAGGTCCTCCAGCAATTAAAAGTCCATCATATTCCATCTTGGTGAAATCATGGTTCCAAGGAACTAAATGTACTTCAACTCCTCTCTAGAAAAAGCAACATGAACAGTAAGTAAAGGTCGTTTGATATATTTTCCTTTTAAAAAAAAAAAGTGAGATGGCAGTGTAACCCAGGGCATGTTCTTTATCAGGCTCAGTTTCCTCATCTGAAAAATGGAAATGAAAATAGCACCTATCTCACAAGATTGTTGTGAGAATCAAATGAAATGAATTTGCTTTGCAAATCTTAACTATTTTATCTTTAATTAAATTATTTTTAAATTATCTTATCATTATTACCTTTCCACTATCTTGAAAAAAATTAATTCCACAATTTAAATAACAAGGAATTTTGTTTTGCCAAATAAAAAATTCTTCTAGAAGTTCATTATATTTTATGTAATTCAAAAGATTATCATTTAGATAACAGAAAACTGGAAACATACTACATTCAAGTTGGATTTTACAAAGTAAATAACACATTTTGTTACATAATTAAGGAGTAGTATGTGTGCAAAGGCTCCATAATTAAAATCATACTATACACAGGATATATTTGTTATTCAAAATCAAAGAATGTTAATAAAAAAATTAATTTATTTTTTGTATAGTTTATGCTGGCCTACCTCCGATCTTCCTTACATTATTGTGTAGGTATCTTTCCTTCATTACCTGTTAATCAGCTTTCTTCCCCAGAATCTAACCACATTTTCTATGAAATGATGATTAATTTTTTTCAGACTAATTTTGAATATGAGAATATAAATTCTTATGTCAAAATAGATACAAATTAAATATTCAATGTTATATATATTCTAAGGTTAATAATGGGATGCCAATAATTTGAGATGCTTTGAACTTAGTCTTTTGGACAATGCTAATCTTGAGAAAGGAAAGGAGAAGGAAAAATTCTCCTATCCTTGATATAAATTGCTTCCTCAGAGAAAAATAATAACCACAAAATGCCTCAAAAGAAAAAAAATACCACCCTCTAAGGAATTTGCAGAGATTGCCTGAATTTGGTAAGTCAAAAATTAAGGTGAAGAACTTTTATTAAGCCTATGCTATCTCAAGACACAGAAAAAGCAATAGACAGGGCATGCAAAGAGAAAGCATATATAATGAAATCAAGGACTTTCTCCAAGTCCTTGATGTTCACCTGACATATTCCAGACCATCATGGAATGGGACAGAAAACATTCGTTCTCTTCTCATTGAAGAAGAAATGGTATTCAACTGCTTTTTCTGTGCTGAGAGCTAAGCACTTCTTAGACATCTAATAAGTAAGATTATAGGATCATGTCTAGTCTAATCCCCTTGTTTTATAAATGTGGAAATTGAGGCACCAAGAAGGAAAGGGCTTTGTCCAAGTTCATACAATGAATAAGTGAAAGAGTCAGGATTCAAATTCCTTCCCATCCTTCAACTCCCATAACTTTCTTTATTATATACCCAGCACAATTAAATTGAAAAGTTTTTTCACTTAGTGAACCAAATGGGCAAGAGAAACCTACCATCCCAGCAGTATCCCCCAAAGACCAAGGCAACAATTCTGTGATTATCTTCCCATTACACATCAAACACACAATCACAAAAAAAAAAAAGAATCATGTGAGAAATCCCCACTTTAAAGAAAATAACTTACCTTCACTAGTAAACGGATTACATTTTGCTTTATTCCACAGTCTACAGCAACGACTCTAATAGGATTCCCTTTGCCATATACCTTGACATCCTGCATTTTGAAATCAAGAGAGTTAGAGAGAAGTTCCTATTGTGAGTGACAAACCAATATCATAAACACATTTAGGAATGTTTTGCACTTAGGTTGGTGGCAGATTGAGTGCTAACTACTGGGGAGTGACTGGCAGTTAACAATCAATTTGCAAGAAAGGCTCAGCAAGTGCCACAGACTGAATCTTTTTTATGAAATTTTTTAAAATGTACTTTGCTGTTTTATATATACTGTTGATTACAGTAATAACAATGATCCCTAAGAAATTGGTTGTTTCCATAGTTAACGACTATCTTTCCCATGTTTTGCCTCATTAACAGCTAGCGGCAATGGAATTTTCAAGTATTATTGCCTGATTCAGCACTAGACAGATGCGGTAATAGATACATCATGCCTTAAACACCACTTGATCCTCAGCTTGCAATAAAGATAGGATGTGGTAGAGCTGAGTGCCTGTGTAATAAGTCTATGGAAAGATTTGAAGTATAACAAATCAGCATGCAAGTACTAGCATGGTATAAGCTAGTAGTCCCCCTAGGTTGTTTTGAAAAACTCTGTTTAGAGGTCATATTTCACAGTGGGATCTCAAAGCACATGATAGCCATTAACTCGATTCTAATTATTGCTTTGAAGTTATGGAAAAACAACATGATCATGAACACCCCACCCCAAAGTCACAAAATGGCAGAAATGAAAGCAGAAAAAGGGGATTGAAACGTTTCAATTTAATTATTAACTTAAGCATTAAGCTTCTTATATCAGAACTTTATATATGATAACCATCTTTTAATTGTGTGACAGGATGAAAGCTGAAATCTACTTGGCTAAAAAAGGCTTTCTACCTTTAGAAGAATTTTTTTAAATTAAAATTTTATATCAAATCATAGATATTGGAACTAGATAGGACAACTAATTATACTTTAGTAGATCTAGAATTTAAGCAGCTGGATAGAACAATGCATAGAGTGCCAATCCTGAAGTCAGAAAGATTCTTCTTCCTAAGTCTAAATCTGGCCTCAGATGTTTATTATCTGTGTAACTCTGGGAAAAATAACTTACCTGTGATTGCCTCAGTTCCCTTATCCATGAAATAAGTTGGAGAGGGAAATGGAAAACTATTCTAGTATCTTTGTCAAAAAAAAATCCCAAATGAGATCATGAAGAGTCAGATATAACTGGAATGATCAAATGACATCAGATTTATAATTCTATTAATCTGCATAGATTAATGCATACTCCCTCCAATGGTACAAATCAAAACCTATCTATACCAGCCGGTCTCTATAACTCTTATCCATATCCTCCCATTAAGACTTCAGTATGGCAAGAGGGATAGGGGAAATAGGTGGTCGGGGAAGAGGGAAATACCCAAAAAATCAGTCTCAAACTCTTGCTATTTCATGAAAACCAATGAACCATGATGGCATACTATCACCTAATTATCACTTGGCTCTCTCACTTCTTTGTCTGGTCAGACATTTTTCTCAAGATATACTTTGTGCTACTTCTATACATTTTTCACTGATAATATGTTGCAGCATTCTTGTTCCCATATACATCCCTAGTGTCTTTTAAATGAGCTGCAGCTTTAATTCTTCAAATACTGATTCATTCCATAACTCATGGTCACATAGTATCACCAGTAAAAGTATGGCATAGTTAAAGCAACAGTGGATTCAGAGTCATAGGTTTCAACCTAAGCTTTCCTACTTACTACTTATGTGACTCTGGCCAAGTCAGGTCTCCATTCTGGACCTCAGTTTCTTTAACCCTAAAATAGTTAAGGAACCATTAAATGGAAAGGAAAGTTGATTCCTTTCAGCTCCAAATATAATACCCTAAGAATTATTAAATCAAAATATTAAATCCACTTTAGCAAAAATCAAGATTTGTGTCTTAAATAGCTTTTCATTTTTTCCCCTGTTCTTCACCCAGTGCTCCACTGTGGATCAGGAGTCCCCTTGGGATTTCAAAGTCTATGTCAAGGGAGTAAAAGCTGGCAAGGCTTTTGAGAACAAGTATAGGCTGATGACAGGCTGTGGATGTGTATTATCTGAGGCATGCTTATTCCTGAGCTCATTCACAGAAGCTTCTCACAGATCAAAAGATCTAGGGCTGGAAGAAGTATTCAAGGTCATTTAGACTAACTCACTCATTTTACAGATAAGGAGTCTGAAATCCAGGGAGGCTGTGACTTGCTCAGATCTCATAGCTAGTAATAGACATGAGATTGGAATTGAGCATCTCCATACTTCAGCATGCTGCCTCTTCTCACTCAGTTGGGCATAGAGTAATATTTTTTTCTTTTTGGCCACAATAACCCTCAAAGAGTATGCATGTTATAAGGGAGTTGTGAATCTGTGTCAGTGGGGGTAATCTTCAAACCAAGCAAGATGCAAATCTTTGGAGTCTGTTAGTATTTTTCCTTCCAGCTTTTCTGAAATAAAACCTAATAGAAAAGAGAGGACAGACCTCTTCTGTCTTCTCAGGGCATATAAACTCCTGCTTAGCTGTTCACAAGAGGTCCTGCAGAATCTCTCAAATCAGACAACTCCAGGGGTTGAGTAAAATTGCACAATTTACCTAAAGGGATCACATTGCCACCTAGTGGCAGGTCTTAGATTTGAAGTCTGAAGTCCCTAGAATCATTCCAGCAATCCAAACTCAACTCAAATGAGTTTATTCTTCCCTTCTATCATCTCCCCACATATAATTTATATATAATCTATTTTCTCCACAGACAATCAAATGTGTTCTATTTTACAAATATAGCATCTCTGAAATCTGTGTTTTTTTCTATTCACACTGCCACTCTCTTATCTCAGGACTTCTTCATATTTAGTTTGTGCCAGAACCCTAAAGTCACTAATTCAGTCAACAAATATTTAAACTGTTTACTATGTGCCAGTCACTATGCTAGGGATACAACAAAGGTAAAAACAGTTATTGTTTTCCAGGATCCTACAGACTAATTGGGAGGAAACAATATGCAAATAACTACACAAACAAGATAGATAGATAGATAGATAGATAGATAGATAGATAGATAGATAGA
>JAJPUD010000853.1:463862-508799 GCA_023553655.1 Myrmecobius fasciatus | reverse complement strand
AGATAGATAGATAGATAGATAGATAGATAGATAGATAGATAGATAGATAGATAGATAATTGGAAGTAATCTCAAAGGGAATCTCATAATATTGAAGAGGTTTAGAAAAGGATCTCAAAGAATAAAGGATTTCAGTTGAGACTTGAAGGAGTTCAGCAAAGCTAGAAGGCAGAGATGAAGAAGGTAAGCATTCCAGGCTGGACAACAGCCAGAAAGGAGGCTCACTTTCAATAACTGGAATATCTTAGGAGAGGAATGGCAGAGTGTCACAAAGTCAATGGATCAGAATACATTGAGAATAAGGTACAAGAAAAGGAGAAAGGAGCCAAGTTATGAATGACTTTAAAAGACACACAAGAATTTTATATCTGATCTTAGGGGCACAGGAATTTATTGAATGGGAAAGGGAATGACATGGTCAAATCTTCCCTTAGAAATATCAGTTTGATAGTTGAGTTGAGTATGGCCTAGAATAGGACTTCTTAAACTTTTTTTTTCTACTCATGGCTCCTTTTTGTCTGAGAAATTTTTATGTGACCACTGTTATGTGTGTAAAGTATATAAAATAGGTATATAAGTCAAACATTTATTTATAATAAGTTAAATCAAATCAAATAAATCAGTAGAAATTTATCTTAAAACAATTCTTTGATATACATATAATGTTATCATTTATTAAAGATAAAAGCAAATTTACATATTAATGAAATTGATGTACTTTTTACTTTTACATAAATAATTAAATCTTGGCAAAATATTTGATATCTTTTACTGTTGCCAAATTTTTCATGACCCTCACTTGATGTCGCAAGCTATAGTTTAAAAAGTTTTGGACTAGAATTTGGAAATACCTGAGATAGGCTATTATAATAAACCAAGTGTGGGCTGACAAGGATCTGCAACAAAGTGGTGTAAAGTGTTAGAGAAAAGGATGTATATAAGTGAGATGTCATGAAGATGAAAACAACAGGACCAAACTATTGATTGAGTAAGGAGGAGTGAGAGAGAGCAAGAAGTGAGTATGATATCTAGATTGTGAGCCTATGTGACAGGGAGGTTGGTGGTACCTTTGACAGTAAAAGGAAAGTTAGTAAGAGAGAAAGGCTCAAGAGGAAAGTATAAAATGTCTCATAGGCATTTGGAAATATAAGACTGGAGGTCAGGAAAGAGATGAGAGCTGGACAAGTAAATGTGAGAGTAATCTACATTGAAATAGTAACTGAAATCATGGGAGCTTATGAGATCACCAAATGAAATTACATAAAGGGAAAAGATTTAGTTCTAGGAGAATCTGAAAAAAAGTTAAGTGTCTTATATAATGTCATTGCAGTAGCAAGTGGCCCTGCTCTCGATTCCATTCTTAATATAGCTTCCAGTCTTCTAAATAATACACAAGTCTGGTCATTTAACTTTCCAATTCTAAAACCTTCTATACTTTCCTATTGTCTATAGAATGATAAAAGTAAAGGATCATGGATTTAAAACTAGGAGGAAACATAGAGCAAATCATAGTCAATTTGGATAATATCAAAACACCTTTGCAATCCTACTATGATAATGACTCCATGATTCAATGGATTCATCTGGAAAATTGGTATCAAAGGCGCAACCAAATCGTGATCAAAAAATGCCATTTTACAAATGTGGAAGTTGAGACCCAGAGGGATTCAATGACTGCCCAAGATCACAAAGTGGCAAAGTCAACATTTGAATTAAGATTTCAGACTCCTTCTTTTTATTGCACCATGCTGCCTTACACATTTCTTAACCTGACATTTAAAACTCTACTAAATGACTCCTTTCTATCATGCATTTGTTCCATCATACTCAGTTATTGTTGTTTTTCAACCTCACAATGCCCTCTCCTCCCTGCATACATTCACATTATCATAATTAGGATACATTCTCTCCACATCTATATCTATTAAAAATATTTTGTGAATCCTAGTTCAGGCACTACTTCCTCCAAAAAACTGTTCTGATCTTCTGCACTGAAAGTGATCTCCCTACTCAAAATTCATATCAGACTCTGATTCAATCTTTCCAATACTTGTATCCATTTTTCCCACTATAACTTTTATCTGTAAACATGCTTTATGCTCCTTCCCTCCATCATTAAACTATAAACTCCCCTTTTTTTAGGGCCCAGAACAGAACCATATTATACAGAAGCTCAAGATATTTGTTGAATTGGATTGGGAATTGTGTCATAGTTTTTCCTTATGATGTTATCAAGCAGTCAAAATGTGAGGTGCATAATCTAGAATGGTCGAGAGGTTGCTAACTCTATTATAGCAGCATGTTTGCCTCAACAACTTGTCTTCTTAACTCAGCAGAATTCTTCTGTATACTAAAGGTACTTGTCTTTAGCCATCAATAGCCAGAAGACTGGGATGGCTGCATTTCTCATCCCCAAGGCAAAGCTCTCTGCTTCCTTGTGACAAGACAAGGCTCAGAGCTGTTACAAGGCACTGACTATCTCTCCTCCAATTTGGGCTCCTTCTGGGCTGCCATGAAACTATGGACTATTTTTACTTTGATAATAATCCCCTTGGAAACAGGCCCCTGGTACACCCAAATATTTCATAGCTGGAACCTTCATGATGAGATGTTGCTCTCCATAATAATTCTAGTTGGTGCTAGGTGACAAACTAAATCATTTTGCAGGTGAATGCTTACCACTGAGGGCGAAAACATCCTTTCTAAGGACCTCAAGGAGGAGGTGCTGTCTAAGCTAGGTAGGGAGCATGAGATTCAATGCAATCAGAATGACTTTGTAACACACAAAGCCTCTATCTCATCACACATTTTTTAGTTTTTGAACTGAGAAGCCTGAAACTTTAAGAAAAAAAAAAGGTAATAATTTTTTTCTATTTTGTTTTTTTCTTATTTTGCATTTAAGTTTTAAATAAATACATTGAAAATTTAAAAATTCAAAATAAAGATATTCAGCAATGAACCCAAGGCCTAAAGGAAGAAATAGATAAAATGAAGCCTGCATTTCCCTATCATCCCACAGTCACCTTATTACACATACATTCAATCCCAGAGATGGTAGCCATTAGAAAAGCAGTAGCCAGAGGCCAAGATTTTCATATAAAACAAAAACAAACCAAAAAAAACCCTGAATGACCCAGGACCGAAATGGGATCTTTTTTATGTTTGACATAAGATTTGTTCAGCATTAAAAGGGAACAAAGAGTGGTATATATTATATGTAAAAAAACAGACCCTGAGGTGACAAGGTCTCTGAAGACTTAGCTCTAGATAAATTTCAGTGAGTTTCTTTACTTTCACAAGAAAAAAATCCTCAAAATTAACTCTCTTTTAAAAACGATCTGATGAAATGAATATCTGATAAGACAGGATCTCATAGGAACAGACAAGGACCTCAAAGCTCAGCTAGTCTAATAGTCTCCGCCAGTCTCATTTCTGAGACCCAGAAAGGCTTACTGATTTCCTTAGGGTCACACAGTAAGTGACATGACCGGGATTCAAACATAGGTCCTCTATTACCAAATCCAGTGCTTTTTCCACTGCAACTTGTTAGTTCTCCAATGTCTTTTTCTTCCCATTTCTAAGGCCATCAGATAGAGTCTGTGCCAGAGTTCTCCTGCTAACCTCCCCAAAAAATAAGCCACTTGAACCACAGAGAGTAAAAAAACTCTACAATTCATTCATATCTAGGAAATAGAAAGCTAAATGATAGGAAAAAATAGCTAATCTCTCTTCAATCCTGTTGTTATTGTTGTTATGGTCATTTTATCCTTCTCTTCGTGACCCTAGTAGGAGTTTTCTTGACAAAAATATTGAAGTGGTTTGCAATTTTGTTCTCCAATATTTTATAGATGAGAAAACTGGGGCAGAGTTTAGTGAATTACCCAGTATCACAGTTAATTAATAAATATTTGGGGCCACATTTGAACCCAGGAAGATGTCTTCCTGACTCTAGCACTCCATGCACTATGGTAACACTTAGCTGCCCAAGTGCTCCATCAAAATAGGCAAGTCACTTAGTTAATAACTCAGAATCTTCAATACTTAAAGATTTTGACAAGGAAGGCTGATGGAACATTTGGTGGATATTTTTCTTCACAAATCACACAGTGAACTCCATGACATACATATACATAGACATGCATATATATATTCATGTATGTACATATATATGCTATATCATAAAAAGCATATACTTGCAGATATATTTGCACATATTTATATATAACCGTATGCGTTGTGGAATGTATATACTCACTCTCTATATACATATATAAACATAGATTTCATTAATGTGGGGAACATAGATACACAACACTCTCCAAGAATGCAAATCAGCAACTCTTCTGCAATTTAGAAACTTTGAGAGGGAATTTTTACCCTTATTGTTTGTCCTGGATCCCTTTGACAGTTGGTAAAGCCTATAGGCCCCATCTCAGAATAGTGATTTTAAATGCACAAGATATATAGTACTATAAAGAAAATCAATTATATTGAAATAGAACTATTAAAACATTTTAAACATTATTCGAGATCCTAGGTTAAGAAACCTGAGAGATTTGCCTGTAGCATGGAAAAATTAAATAACCAGACCAGGGTCATACACCCAATCCAGGCCTCAGGTTTAAGCCAATATCCTTCTAATTCTAAAGCCATCCACTAAATCACAGCTATCTTCTACATCTCTTTATCTAAAAGGAGGGAAAATTACTTTTCTAATAGCTAAATTATACAACAATTCTATTGCCTTAATTCAACAAACACTGTTTGAACTGATGGTTGGTTCGAACCTCAAACCACCAAATAAACATATTCTAACTTTATAAGAAGGAAACTTATTTATGTGAAATAACTGTGTTGGTAGTTTGATTATCTGAACTGATAATTATCACCATTGTGGATCACAGAATGAGTTGTCTGGTTTATTTATAAAACTGCTTTTAACACTAATAAAATGAAGTTACAAACATAAAGAGACCACAAACTCACCCTTAATAGCTTTACAACTAGGGTAGTTGTGCTGTTCTGGGGTGAGGGAAGTGCCACCTTTACAATTATTTCTCCTGGATACTCACATTAAAATCCTGGTCCGTGATCCCCTGGTGGTTGCAACCGACAACTTCAACTACCAATTGCAAGATTCAATGTAAATCAATTAACTTCTCTGTTCTTT
Source organism: Myrmecobius fasciatus (assembly GCA_023553655.1). Classification (NCBI taxonomy): domain Eukaryota; kingdom Metazoa; phylum Chordata; class Mammalia; order Dasyuromorphia; family Myrmecobiidae; genus Myrmecobius; species Myrmecobius fasciatus. Next base: position 503,630 of record JAJPUD010000853.1, on the reverse strand, counting down.
ATGCACATCTCTCAACAAAAAACCTGGAGACTCTAAACTTGTTGTTAAAATATTTTAAGAATTATATTTCAGTATATTCTATTCAATTTATTATCAATATATTTTGTGCATTAAAAAATACTGAGCATCAGGTCCCCCAGCCTATACCAACCTGCCAAAAGGGTCCATGGCACACAAAGAGTGTAAGAACTCTCTCTCTAAGGCTCAATGTTGCAAATTCTATAGTATAAAAAGGACTGCTTTGATCCCTACACATATTTCCAGGAAAAAAACATTATTAGTAATGTTTTATGGCATTGAAAAGTTAAGCTCCAATTACTAAATGTCTTCTATGCTTTCTGACTTTGGAAGCTTTGGACTCCACCTAATCTAACACAAACATTTGGGATCAAGGATGGCTGTTTCAGAAAAGAGGGAATGTTAAAGAGGAGTAACTCAAATATTTTTCTAAACCATAGTTTTTTGAAATCTTTATTTGTAACATGTTTTTAATAGTGAACAACGAGCATCCCCTTATGCTCATAAGAATCATATCCTTAACAGTTTGGAATTTGTCTTAGGTATTCATCTCCTGTTTGTTGTACACTATCAGCTTACTTTCCCAAATTATGTCTTATATTCAGTCTACTTCAGCCTGTGATAACAGCCTTGTATCTTATTCCATCTCCCTTTAGCAGCATATCAGAATGTTCTTGGTCTTTTTGCTATCAGCAAAAGGGTAGGCTACAAACAGACTGAGAAGGTTAGATAAGCATAGATAAGTTCAGAAGTTCATCTTCTTTAATTAAAAAATGGAAATGGAAATTCCTATTAGATCCCAAGTTTGTTGTAAGGGCAAGGATTGGGGCTATTTTTTATCAAGTATTGCTGGACTTAGCATTGGAGAAGAGACCTTGGGAATGCTAAGTATTTCTACCTTTGTCTCTGCCATGAGAGGTTTCAGGGTAGGAATCTGCTCATCTTAAGCGGTTCTGATTCTTTCATTTTCAGAACTGGCTTAAGGTAAGAAGCAAGAAGAAAAAATAGAGGGATGTAGAAAGAGGGGAAAATAAATAGAAACTAACATTTCAATATCATTTTTGGGACAAAAGTTCATCCTTTCAATGAATACCCTTTTGTCTTCATTTATTCAATTTATCAAAAAAAAAAGTTTTAAACCTCAAAAACATTTATTTATAAAATAAAAAATGTGTACCAGATCTAAAGCTAGATGTACCAGATCTAGAGCTAGATGCTGGGAATACAGAGGTAAAAAAAAAATGGCATAATCCTTGCCTTCACGGTACTTATGTTGGACTTTTGAAAACAGTTTTTGATGATTTAAGATTTGTTCCTACTTTATATTACTGACTCAGGAGACTCAACTAACTTCTTTGCAGTACAGCTTCTCAATCATTAAAAAAAAAACAGATAACATGTCTGTCTTGTAAATATTTCAAGAGATTTAATGAAGATCTATCTTTAAAAAGTTCAGTGTATCGGGAGGAAAAGGTGCAATACTGCACAATAATATAAGATTGGGTTATCTTATTGTTCTTCACTATTGTAAAAATGTTTATCAGTAAAGATGAATCCTGTATTTTCTCACTTTTCGTTATTTCTTTTTTTGTTTTTTTTTTTATTTCTTCACAGTCAAGTTGTCAGTTATCATTTCTTGCTGATGTCAAAGTACCCAATCCTAATAGACTTTTAATTTGTTGTTTCTAAATTTTTTGTGGATTTTGGGAGTAGATAATTGAGATTATTAGCATTGTGTCTAAGATAAGGGTGAATAGGCTTTAAAGGAAAATTGTAAGAAACTCTTATGACTATTGTCTATGGGTTTTGTGATTTATATTGGCTGCTGAAAGTTCATTTTGCTAATTTTCTGATTCTCTGCCATGTTCCAGAAAACTGAGATGGCCTGATAAATGAATATGGCACTATACCAAGCACGGTAAGACTAAAGGGAAGGAGCTCAATTTTCAAAATATCAAAGGGAAGGTCTCTTACCTTGGTGGAAACTTCAGCAATCAAGTTCTGCTTATTTGGATCCACAAACTCCACAGGCTGACCTTCAAATTCAATCTTTCCAAGCATGGTGCCCTGTCAAATTAAAGAATTAGACAGCTAAATGTGAGCAACAAAGAAGGTGCTGACAGGCTAAACTCATAGGGATTTGAACAGCTGCTCCAAAATTTAGATATCTTTATAAATGTTCAATTTGTCTGTGGAAGTTTATTCACCTTCACAGACTTGAAAAATAAAAGATTTACATATCAAATTTTAAAAAAAACTATGGAAAATATAGTTGGTTGATTTGGAGCCTAAATTTAAGTCTTAAGATACCAATTTGGTAAAATTGAGAACACAACCTCATGCCTTTGATATCCAGGGAAAATGGCTATTTTTTAGTTCAGGAGCTCCAAACCTATCAATTGAGATGAAAAGAGAGTGATAAAATTGGAGGAGGACATACAAAATAGTGTTATAGTTATGTCAGAATGAGTTCAGTAGAAAACAAAAATTAACTACTATGTAAAGTCCCAAAGCCAGACATCAGAAATGTTCACTTCAGTTAATAAATGGGATAGCAATTTAACATTACCTTTTTTTCAGTAAAGTGTATGTTTGACCTTGAAGTTCTTCACACCCTTTTCCTATTATCCAACAGAAATTTTTTTCTTCCTTTCAAGTAATACTATTCTTATTCTCCTTTTGAATTTATTTGCTGTTGTTAAAAGTCTATTTGGGTCTGCTTAAGAAACCTTTTCATTAAAATGCCATGCTAATCTTAGTTGCCAAAATTTTATTTAGGAAGGAAAGTTAAGTGCATTGTATGATTTCGTCTTTCTCCTTAAAATATTATTGCATGAAAAGAAATAGAAACAATCCTTTATTCTCTCTTGGAGATAGTCATTTAGAGAAAAAGTCACTTGGTATTAAGTGGCTAGAGATAGAAAAATCAGCATGCTAGTGGTTTCAAATAAATATTCAAAAATACTAGGTTACTCCAATCCTAGGGAGAGTTGCCTCATATGCTCTAGCTACTATGGCAAAACTGATTACAAACCACCTTTCACCTCTACAGTGGATTACTATCTAATTTCATGCCCTGTGTTTACCTTCAGTCCAATTTATCAAGTAAATATTTACTTATGCATTCCTAATTTTGAAAAGCAGGTTTTATTTTTTGTTCCTGAATGAAATAATAACCTACTTGTTCAATCTAAAATAGATAGAAAAAGAAACCACAGTTTGCATTTTTATATAGATCACTCATGTTCCAATAAAATTTGTATTACTGCCATTTTTCATGTACTAAATTATTAGTTAAGTACTAAAAACATACTTGTTTCCAATGAAAGTTAGAAGTTTATCTCAAGAAGCAGCCTTATATATTGTTTTCCCAAAAGCATTAAATCTTACTAAATCTATTTAACCTACAAAATACAGTAGTTGAACAGATTTTTGCCAATGAATACTTCTACCTCTCCAGACTTCTTCATAAGCTTCCACTGCTACCCATGTCATTAAACTTAGATTGGAAACACCTTTATATCACAAACATTTGAGTTTCTTCCTGAATGTTAATTTTCATTAAAACCAAAGAAAAGGGGAATTGAAATGAGGGATCTAAAGAATGAGTTGCATTTAGATAAAAGAGCTTCTGTATTAATTTTCCTGGCTGGAACTTATTTCCATTGATAGTGCTATCAGAGTCACAAAAGAATAGAATGTTCAAGAAGGAAAGTGAACCTCAGAAATCATCTGACTCAACCTCCTTAGAGATAAGGAAAATGAGACCCAGAGAAAAAAATTGAGATTTTTCTAATTTTATGTAGCTACTTAAGTATCATAGATGAGACTAGAACCCAGATCTTTGTACTATATCCACCAACGTCCAGTATGTTCTCTCAAAAAAAAATTGATCAGTTCAGTTGTATATTTGTTTTTTTCAAGATGTGTCATTTATATCAGATATTTTTCTTCCTTGCAAAATTATATAGTTTAATTAAAAGACTGTAAATTCATTTGGTGAATGTACTTATCACTATAAATATAGTATAGAGGGAAAGAGCATACTAATAAATAACTCCTATTTTGTTTTTGAGTGGGGATCAAACCAAAGAAAAATTTTTTTAAAGAATTCATCTAATTTCACAAGTAGGAAACAAATATGGAAAATGAGTATCCTGAAAACGGATATGAGGTTAAACAATATAAGATTGAGGCCAAGGAATCAAAACTGCTTTATAAATCATTTAGTTTTCAAAACATGCTTTTCTTAAAGAGGAATCCTGAATCATAAAAAATCCAAAGGCAAATTAGTTGCCAGGATTGTTATCGATAAACTCATTTTATGTGGAACTACTTGATCACTGCTTATTGTACCAAAATGGAAAATCATTAATTATTTCAACAAATTAACATTAGATTGACCTCTTCCAAGGAAGTTTCCTCAACTGTCATCATCCCTATGGCATCCACTTCTTTCCTTTACATTCAGGCAGAATTTCTGTATTCTGTTTTTGCTGTATTATCTTGCCTTGGCTGATATTCTCCATTGGTTTCATATGTGCCCTATCACCTAACAGGATTATGCATGTATTCTTTGGGAGCAAGGATCATGCTTTCAACTGGCCTTATATCCCCTGTAGCAGTATGCATAGGCTGGACACTCAATACAAACTTGTTGAATGAATTAACCTTAAGCACATTCAGTAATGAGCATACTCTCTAAGTGCTCAACCTTATGAACTAAGCTGAAATCAATAAAAGAATAAAAATCTGAGTCTTAAGCTAAAATTGACCAGATTCATGACTTTACATAATAAAATAGGTGTCTGTGTTTTTTTTAGGCATTCAAAAAAAATATGTAAGGGAAGACCTGCAGATTTGGGGAGGAGGGTGCATGGAGCTAGGAGGAAGGAATGAGGGCTATACCTTATCCCGAATTATTTTAGTCAGCATTCTTGTATCCACTCCATAAAGTGCTGGGACCTGAAAGAGACAGAAAATTACAGTAAAAATGAAGTGTCATGACTATCATGAAGAACTATAACACAGAATGAATCACATTCTTATGCCAACTTAACTGCATCTATCTTCCAGCCCAATTCAATTTTTTCCAGCCTTTTATTTTATTCTGACCAAGGGTTGCTACTATGGTAAGGCACAGGAGGTTGGTCCTTTCTACTGCATCTTTTAACCCCGATCTCATAATGAGATCTGGTCATAAATTGGAATGCACTTATTTTTGGTTTCATTACTATCTTTCCTAATTCATAATGTAATTTAAATAATTTGTTTAAAACTCATACTGTAAATATTGGGACTCAAGAATTTTGTGCTTCAATTTATGTTAGTAATACACAAGTTTATAGTTTGAGCCACAAGCCCTGGGAACTTTTGTTAAATGGGACATTTCAAAACCATACCATGTGTACTTCAGTCATGAGCTTCATTCTTCTCATCATCCTAATCCTCCTCCCACTGAAACCTTGACTTTTATTTTCATCTTGCCCAGAATTAGACTCTGTCATTTCCCAACAATTTACAAATCATGACACATATGTATTACCCCACCCCCTTTCTAGTTCCTCTCTTTATGCTATCTTCCCCCATTAAAATAGAAATTCCTTGAAGGCAGCATTTGTTTTGCTCACTTGTATTTGTAGCCAAGGTACTTAAAACAATACCCATCAGTCGATTTTTAATAAATGCTTTATCATTCATTCTATAATTCATTTCACTCTTCCAAAATTTCTTTTCCAATCTTAGGACTGGGTAATGGTAAAAAAATAAAATAAAATAAATAAAAAATAAAACAGTTAACATTTATATGGTGCCTGAGGTTTATAAAGTGCTTTAGAAATGTTATATCATTTGATCCTCAAATAACCCTGTGAATTACATACTATTGTTATCCCCATTTTTTAGATAAAAAAATCAAGACTGAGAGGAAAAGGGACTTGCCCAGGTTCACATAGCTAGTAAGTGGAGACCCAAGTAAGTCTTCCTAATTCCAAATCCACTTTATCAATTGTTCAACTGTCTGTTAATCCCCAGTATAATTTTTTTTTTTGCTTTTTTGCTGAGACAGTTGGGGTTAAGTGACTTGCCCAGGGTCACAAAGCCAGGATGTGCTCAGGTCCTCCTGACTTCAGGGCTGGTGCTCTATCCACTGCGCCACCTAGCTGCCCCCCCCCAGTATAATATTCAAAGAGATTTGCATTCACTTATTATGACAACAGTTTGAAGGGAGTTTATTGCTTTATTTTCCAACCATCTCACAATATTTCAGTTTAAAATCATTCTTAACAGGAATAAAAAGTGTCAGGACTGAGATACAAATGTATTTATAAAATGCATACTCTGTATGGCACAAAGAGAAGGAAATTTGCTAAAAGTATGAAGTAGCTGCCACTGTGCTAATGGAATTATTAGGTGTGTGCATATAAAGATAGAGAGATAGATACATACATATATATATATATATCTACATACACACACCTAATAATTCCATATATATTCTATATTTATACACATATAAAGATAGACATGTGTGCATGTTTACATGAACATATATGCAGGTTGGTGTATATAATATGTATTCCATAAAAATAAAATTGGGAATATATCAGTCCTATATGTATATGCACACATATATCTCATATGTGCATGTGCTCATGTGTATACACATATATAATCTTGTATTGAAGTCCTTTCCTGATGTTTCATTTCATGGAAATGAATCTAGGTCTTTCAAGAATATGCTAGGGAAACTCAAATCTTAACCAAACCCTTCCATATGAAAAGTCTAATAATTGGAAATGAATAATTTTCTTCAAGGACCTGGTTATTATATATATATACACACATATATATGTTATATATATATATATATGTATGTGTGTGTATACATTATATATCGAGTATATACGTTCTCTGTCTTATACTATGAATATTGGCCTTAAACCAATGAAGGGTTCCATATCAAATTTCTCACCTTTTCTTCTTGTAGCCACTGGCTTAGACTCTTAGTAGCCAGCCAATGGTTGTATTCATCACTATAATTCAGCACCAGCAGACCTGCCACCTGCAAAGAGAAAAGTAAGGTTGTTTAAATCAATTGATGCAGTTCTGAGTTTCCATCATATAAGTCAGTTACCATAGGAATGACTTTATAAGTTTAACTACTATGAATCCAAACACAAATTAAATAAGAATAACAGGAAATTGCTTTGAGCTAGAGGGAAGATATATACTTGATAGCATTCTCTTGAAATAACTGTCATAATAATTATTTTGCTTTAATTTTAAAAATTCTTTAATTCTACATAGCCTTCAAACAATAAGAAAATAAATTCTTCAAAACAATATGACACAATTGTGTCTCCCAGTGGCATTGCTAAAATATTATTATATTCTTTATTATAAAGAAAACTTCTAGAAGTAAAGAAAATTAAAGTATTAAGTTCCTTTAGCTTTGTTTTTTTCTGCAGTAATTCCAAGGACTAGCTTTCTCTCCTGGTGTCCCATACTCTTCGCCCTCTAGTAATTATATTTCTGTCCCTAAATTCTAATCTCCTAACTAGATTTCTGGTATTGATTGGATTTTCAGATTGTAATCTACTGAGACCGCTGGCTTTGCAATTATCTGAATGCCTGACCATCCATCCCCTATATTCTGACTACTGGCTTTTGCTTGATCCTGCAAGGTGTTCTCCTCCAGCACTTAGCACAATTTTCTATAAACAATAGATATTTAACAAATGTTCACTGAATTTATTGGATTGAACAGGATTGAACCTAGCACAACATATAAATTGTAGGCTACACTACTAAAAATCTGGCAGGGATCTTTTTTTTGAAGATCAAAATCCAAATAAGTTCTACATATCCAAAATGAAAAACAGAGTAAGTTTAGACAAGATAGACAATTATTCTGAATAACTGAGGTCCAAATTATTCTAATGTAGGAAAATAATTTGTTTTCTATCTGTAGGAAAACAAATTTGAAATCTCAAATCACTCAGATTAGCTGATTGAGAAAATTACTTAACTCATACTTCATTTTGCCTGAGAATCTTTCTGTCAAATTTATGACTATTACCTTAATGCCATCTGACTCTAAATATTTGCTTAGTCCCATTTCATCCAGTGCAGCAGTATCTGGAACACCACCGTTTCCTACTATTGGATTGGCCATTGTGAGAATCTGTCCTCGGTAGGCAGGATCTGTAATAGCTTCAGGGTACCTAGGTAAATACATAAAGATGTAATCAACAAAAAGAAGCTTATTAACTACTTGAATCACTAAATTTATTGTAAAACAATGAAATGTATGATAATTGATATTTTAAAATTTAGCCCCAATCAATGTAACCTTAAGTAGATTTTAGACTACCACAGAAATGTAATCACAGAATTACAAATTGATGGAAAACTGGCCCATCAATATAAGAGTACTTTCCCAGAACTTTTTTGTAGCCTCCTCTTTTTTTATTGATATATGAGTATGCATAAAATACTTCTTAAACTAAACATGAAAACATCATGCCATAATAGAGAAATGAGTTGAAAAGAAAAGAGGCAAGTTCTAGTCCTTGCTATTTCACTTATTACTTAACCCCTTTGAGCTTCACTTTCTTGACTGAAAATTAAGATACAGAATTCTTGTCTTTCTTGTCTTACAGGGTTATTATGGAGATAGATTAATAATATAATGTAGGTGGAAGTATTTTGAAAACATTGCTTTATGAATATTACTTTGTAAATATAAGATATCTTTTTAAGCTTTTAGCTTGTTTTCTCTTTTTTAAAAAAGTTTTCTCTCCACTTTATCTGTTTTGCTTAGAAAATGTAAAGGACTTATATTTTACACAGCCACCATATATAAACAGGTCCAAATTGATGCTTTTGTTGTAATTTGATATTCTTAACAAAATATTTTTGTCACAAAGTTAGAAAGTTATTTTTTTTTGGCTTTAAAAAACAATATGTAAGTTATAGAAATAGTATTAATTTATATATATTTTTCTTGATCGTGAAACATGCTATCAAAATAATGCATATATATATATATAACTAATAGAAGTGAATTCAAAATTTATTTTGAATTTTCTCGGAACTCCCAAAATATGTATGTATATATAAAATTATGAAAAAATGTATACACATGTATATTCATATTGTATAAGTATATATACAATATCAATATTTGATTTTTATCTCCCACATACATGATCTATTTCATTCATGTAGCTTTTCCCATAAGTTTTCATTTTTTATCCAAATGCACGTGACCAAAGGAACTATAACTAATTTAATGATCCATTTGCAATTTTATATACTGGCCAGATAAACATGCATCTCTAAATGAGCATATGCTATAGCAGGTTCAGGTATGATGTGTTCATATTCCTGAGCTGCACAACAGGCAATGTGATGTAGTAGTTGATAAAAAGCTAGCCTTGGAAACAGGAAGACCTTGCTTCAAGATCTAACTACATAGCCATGATGGCTATGTAATTTTGGGAAAGTAACAAGCTCCCTAAATTATGTACATTACTCTCTAATACTATAAATTCCAGGGAAGGTGCCAGCCTGAATTCATAGAGGGAGTTTCCTGTACCAATAAAATCTCAAGTCCAATCTTTCTATAAAAAGATGAACCAAAAAACCTAATGGTCCAGCTCCTAGAGGCAAAGAAACTAATGTCCACAATGTAAAATGATTTGCTCAATTTCATAGTAGTTTAAGTAGCAGAGCTTCAATTTGAATCTTGGATCTTTGTTTCTTTATTCAATACACACTGAATCCCCCTGCTCCTTTAACTTATGTAAAGTGAATTTTATTCTTAGGATAACAGAGGCAACAGAGAGAGGTTTTCAGAAACCAAAAAAGAAAATTCATTCACAAATTCCTCAAACTCTATTGGAAGGAATCCCTACTAAAAGTATTTCATTCAATATAATATTTAGCTTTTCAACTCTGATATGCCACAGATTTCTAATTTTTGTAATTTTTTATAAGATCATTTACTTTACATTGATGGCCTTCCCTCACCAAGATTCCCTCATCAATTCATTTGACATATGCCTCTAAGTTATTCTCTATGCTCTAATAATTCTCATATTCAAGAACCAGAATTATAGAATTGAAAAGCCAGTAAATTCCTTCAAGGTCATCTATTCCAATCTTCTTACTTTACAGATTTTGCCCAGGTTTGTCCAGGACCAGAAAGGTAAAACAAAATGTTCTAATTTGGGGGCTAGTGTTCTATATGTTAGAAATATGGCTGGTTATTGTCCGAGGCTGATATGATGAGAGGATGGTGATTAAGTAAAAATACCTAATTCTATACTCACTGGATCTTAGTATCAAACTTAATATTTGTTTATGTACAGTGCTGCAATGGTGTGTGGTGGAAAACTGAATTTATTGTTCTCTTATGTGCCCTCTTCTCATCCTAAAGACTAAAAATCAAAAATCCATTGAGTTGCACAAACATCATGGATCTCTCAGCTAACTTCTCTTGCTTAAGATATATTTATTGATACATTTATTGCCAAAAGATGAAAGACTGAATAATCCTCTGACTGGTTTCTAATCTCAGCTCTACCATTAAATAGTTATATAATTTTGGACAAGTCACTTAATTTTTATTGGTTTTAGTAATCTCATCTACAAAATGAAAGAAATTGAATGGTAAATCTCTAAAATCCTTTCTGGTTCTTAGTCAATGATTCTAAGAACCTATCCAAATCTAAAGATTAAATCTAGACTTCAACATCAAAATGAGATGTATATTTAACAAATAAAATAACTTCCCAGCTTTTTCTCCTCCAGCTCTCCTGAAAAGAACTAGCCATTGCTTCTAAACAAATTCTTAACTCTCATCCGTAAATGAATAAATATAGCTTGTGCTAGGGAACTGCTGTGTTGAAGGGAAATTAATCCATCAGGTCCTGTTTGACTTTTGTGATGTGACAAGATTTATTACCTATAATCTATCACAGGGAAGAAAACTCTAGTGCCCTCCATCATTCTGATCTATATTAAACAGTTGTTTGTTGGCAGGTATATTAACACAGCTAGTAATTAGTGCTGTCGAAAATCTTAAATAATTGCCTTGTGAAGCAAAACTTTGCAAACAGATTTCATACACTGTAATTTAACATTCTCACCAGTGGAACTATTTAAAAATCCATCTAGTGTTCTTTATTTCACATAGGCAACTTAGAGTTTAGAGGAAAGTGTGCATTAATAAAACAATGGAATCTCATCCAATATTTTGGACAGCAGTTAACTCAGCACCTTTTTGCTTTTCTGGGTTCAGTTAGAAGTTCCCTAAAGAACTTATTAAATATTTTCACAGAAAAAGTGACCTTCCCTTTTTTTGCAAAAAACCCTTTTGAAATAGTTGTTGGAGACATATTTTTTTAAATAGTGATGAATTACATAATCATAGTATTTCATTCATCTAGCCTAGAAAACCTTAATCTGGAGTATTTGAACTATTTTTTCTATTTTGATAACTATTTTAATATAATTGTTTTCCTTTATAATTATATAAATGTCATCTTATGCCTTTAAAAGCATAGATTTTAGTCTGTCAAAAGGCTCTATGATATAAAAGTAATGTTAATCCCTCAATCTAGTTCAACCCTTTCATATTACAGATGAGAAAACTTAGCATCACAGAAGCAAAGAGATTCACTCTAAATCATACACATAGTTGGTAGCAGAACTATGAGTAGGATTAGAACTCCTGATTCCCAGATATTTCAAGAAAGGACTAGCTGTGTGGTTTCTCTAGAATCTCTATCTTGGATTATTATGTTTCTGAAAACTTTTCAAATGTTGAGTAGGTTTTATAAATATTGAGATCCAAAACTCACTTTAAAAAAACAATTTTTGGTGGCAAATATATTACAGTGATTCTTTCATTTAAATCGGCATTGTGCATTTGAAAAGGCATCAACATTAGACATTTCCTCTCTCAAAGACAACTAGTAATAAGAGTATGAATGCTATTCTCTGTGTGATTTCATCTTTCCTCTTTAATTACACAATTATAAGATATAAGCAGGAACTCAATTATTTCTTTAGTCTTTGGAATTGTGCTAATAGAGTGTGGCTTTAAAAATCCCATTCATAAATAAAGCAGCTACAGAATATAGAGGAAAGAACACTGGATTTGGAGTTAGAAGCCATGGTTCTAAATTTGGTTCTGCTACTTATGTAACTTTGTGAAAAAATCTCTACTTTTTGGGATCTCGGTTTGCAAAGTCTTATCTCATCTACAAAGTCAAATAGCTAGACAAGATGACTCAAGATTCCTTCCCCTTCTAAAGGTTATGATTCCATGATCCTACTGAACTGCAACAGCAAAGGTTTTCTTCTGGGAACCAAGAGGGAGATGGGTATTTTGGTATTCTTTCTTACTTTATTGTTCTCTGTTCTAATAAGATTGACACATAATCAGAATTGGACAATGTAATAGACACATGTTCGGCTTTTCCCACCTAAGTTGTCAGTTATTTACCCTTTGGAGAAACTACTTAGCAATAGAAAGAGCAGATAACAAACTATCATTATGATATCTCAATGATCTCTTTCTTAATGATTTATGTCTGAGGCTTGGTACCATGACAAAACCGAAGGCACCCATATCTTGTTAGTGGATAATTCCCTCTCATTCTACCTAAGATAAGCCCAATACCCTTAACTATCTTTGGAAGAAGAACAGGGCTCAAGCATCACTTACCCTGCCAGGCCAGTGTTGAAAACAATTTCACCAGCAACAGATGACGGATGACCAAAGGAGTAACCTTTCATTTTGGTTCCATCTTCTAGCACAAGGTGTGCTGTCTGAGCCTAGAAAAATAAGCTACATGAGTCTTGGCAATATAGAAAATATATATATATAATGGAGGCAATTCGAATCCTGAACGTATTAAAAGTTTAAATAATATGGCATTGCTCAGTTTATGGCAACCCAACTATTCATATCTGTGGATATTCTCCTGCTTATTCTCATTCTCAAATAAATGATTTTTTATCATAGGCAGGTATTCAGTTTTATTTCTTTCTGAAAAGGAACAGTATAAACTATTGATGAATCACCAGTAGAAGGACTGTTCATAATGGATATTGAGAAATGTTGCTTAAATTGAGTGACATCAGTTATTATTCTCAGCATTTGTTACTTTCTTCCAGCACAGTTTTAGGAGCTATTCATTCATAGGTTCATAGATAGATAGATAGATATAGATATGCATATACCCTGAAATGCCCAATACAACTTCTCTACTATGGACCCTCACGAAAAAAAAAAAAAAAGAAAAACTAAATACTACCCGGTTTTTAGTTTATCAAATCAAATGATTATTGAATAACTTTTATATGAGATACCAAAATGAATTGAAATATTTGGAAATGAGAGTACCTTAAGGGCACAGCCGGTCTATTTCTTTAAAAGTAATAAAAATATATATATATAGAAATATGTTCATGTCCCACTTTAGTCCTTTCTTCTAGAATTCCAAAGGAATCTTCATCATTATGGAAAGTGTGGGAATCTATTGAGTAAATCACCTCCCCCATCACTTACAATGATTAACAGAATACTCTAGTAATGATACCTTTATCAGGTGGAAACATCTCCTTTGAATTAATTCAACAATCAAATATATTAAGCTAATGTTTACCAATAAATTTATCCTATAAAACAGAAAGCCAATTCTAAGTCTAGCATTAATTCAGTAGCAAGCCAGGAAAGTCTGGTTCTAATTAAGCCCCTAAAAATCACTTGTGGGACAAGAGAGAAATCAGGGAGGAAAAAACCCCATCTCCTCTCCCATCCAGAAGGACCTCATGATCTTCAGTGAGTGGGAAGATTTGGGCAGTTGTGTCAAAATATCCAGGGCCTGTGCATCCCAGGCAATATTCTGAGACTGTATGGCCTTCACATAGTGGACTATTAATTCTGCTTTTTGGTCCTCTGCCAGTGCCATGTCATGTAGTACAATCAGTGTTTTCCCTCTCCTGTCCCAAGGTGACACCTCTGAAATCCTAAACATTCTTCTCCTCCTCTGGGGCTGTTTTCCTCACCACTACTTACCACTCTCATAACCAAGTACCTCTTCCTAGGAGTTGGAGCATCATGAAAACATCAGCAAGCCTATGGGGATCAGGCCAGATTTTCTCCAGGAGGAGCCACCCCTTTTCTTGGAACAGGTACACCTGAATAGGGCCAAGGAATATCCCACCTCTATCCCAAATGAATTTGTTCCTGGTGCCAGACTTCTGAGTTACAACTCTATTAAATTTGCATTTTATTCTCTCAAATATGCATTAGTACACACATAGCCATCTTACTTTTCTCCTAGAAAACAAATTAGAAAAGCTGATTTCCTTCTGTAAGGGTTCAATAACCTACAAAATGAAAGAAAAAATAGCTACCTTAAACAGTCACTTCTTTGTCAAATGATATTATCATAGTCTTAGAGCTGAAAGGGACATGAGAGATCATCTGATCCAACCCACCTCATTTCCCTAATGAGCACTGTGAAGAACAGAGAAGCTGAATAATCTGTCAGGTTAATACTGGCAGAACTAGGAGTCATATTCAAACAGTGCTCTTCCCACTTATTACAGAATGTCAATACTCAACACAGGAGCTACAAATTCCTGTCTTTTAGTGGAATGCTTTGCATACTCTGGCACCAGATAATTAACTGTGAGAACCTGGCATTTTGTTTGTTTTAACTTTTTTATCTCTGAGGTAAAATTTCATCTATCTTCAGCCTTATGACAAGTACTCAAAAATCTAAAATTTGCTCTTTTATCTGATACTCTTTAGCTTCTTAAGCTGTATGTCCCAAAGTGACTTCAGTTGATTTAAAAGGGAAAAACCCCATCAATTTGTTATTTATACATAAATTGAGATAGAGGAAAGATTCATTAACTAATTAATAGCCACTCATTTAACCCCCTCCAAATTTGGTTACAAGGAGACCATCTTTTCTTGGTTACTTCTTTCAGAATCATGATATACTTGCTTTCTCCTGTATTTAAACACGTCTTTTCCTTTTCTAACTTGAAACATTGGCTGCTAGTTTTTTGGAGCAATGAGAAAGTTAATTTGGAGAACAAAGCTCATCCCATTAATAGGGTGAACAATATGATACACACACACATGTCAGTGCTTGATAAATGGATGTGGATTTGAAGATTAAAATGCTGAAACATTACTTCCTTGTAAATATGATAATAATTAACTTTTCTATACTGTTTTACAAGCATTATATCACTTGAGACAATAAATACTGACAAGATACATATTACAGATGTTTTAGCCTTTTTTTACATTAAGAAAACAGTCTTGAAACTAAATGTCACAAGTGTCAGTGAAGACTGGAATCCAGGTTTCCCCTGGATCCTGCTTCCTTTCCTCTATGGTATTCTTCCTTTATATTGAAAGACCGAGTATTTCTGACTTTCAAAAACCATGGTATTCAACTCTCTGCCTTTCAGAAAACAGAAGGAAAGAAAAATATTTCTCAAATATTATAGAAAAACTAACTTTGGTAAAACCTGAAAAGAGGCTGTTTAACTGATGAGATCAGGGAAAAGAAAATACAAGAGAGCTGTTGTGGTTGGTTTTCTTATGCCAGTTTGCCCTGCTTATTCTGAGTACCATCTGCCTCTTGTACTATTTTAATTTCTAACTCATCTTTTCCCTTCCCTTTTGCGCCCTAAATATAAAAAAATCATAATTGAATATCCTTATTTTAAGCACCATTTAATCTTGTAAAGAAGATGAAAATTATGTGTTGAATGAAGCTGATTTTTGTTAGCCCTTCTATAGCCCTGCACATCCTCCTTTCTCTAGTGGACTGGTTTCTTTCCATCTACTAAAGATATATTTGAGGAGACATTTACTGTTGCTTGAAATAGTCTTGGAGATTGTGTTCAATATGTCTTTTGGCTCCTCTAATTATATTTTTGCTCGTTTCTGGGTTTTTTTATAGATCTCCCTATCCTCCACCCTACTACACATTATATTTTTACAGGCCTTCTGTTTATTGCCTATACTGCTCTTTACATTCCTCTTAAATGCATTGGCCTCCAATGGCTTTGAAATGATGAGTGTCAATTGGGTTGTCTAAGGATTGATGGAGAAACTCTGTATAATGAACTATTATATGGAATCCTTTCTTCTAGCTAACAGTCCCAAAGTGCCATTTCATTCCAAAGTGATTCTCCAACCCAAATCACCTTGTTATGATCATAAGACACTTTTGCAGACTTGGTAATAATATGTCCTAATACAAAAAAAAAAGTCTTCAACACAGAAACTAGATCATGGCATAGTTATTTTTAAAGTGCTCAGTGTTAAGCACTTTGGTGCCTTTAAAACTAAAAGTATAAAAGAAACCACTATGGATACAAGGACACATACTTCATTCATCCACTGAACAGTAAGTTAAAGCTCAAGAAAAAGACAACAAAATAAATTTAAGTACTGGGATTTTGAATGGAATCCAAAGACCTTGGAAAGTAAAATGAATAAATCAAAAATTTTGTCATTCATTTAAATATGCTGAAATTTGAGGGACCAGAAGCACTTTAAATTTGCAAAGCTGGCTCTTGCCCACTGTGTCTTGGGAAATTGCACCATTTCTCACAGGCAAGTGGGAACTTTTTCTATATATACAGTTTAAATTCTGCTTAGTTTTAGAGATATTCATTTTTGGTTTTCATTTTTTTTATATGGAGAACTATTTGTTGCTCATTTCCCATTGACTAACACCTCCATATACAGTATTATTAGGTAGCTAATGCACTGTTGTTTTACTCTAGCTCAAAAGGCAATTTTTAAATTCTTCATTATAAGTCAGCATTTTTCCCCTTGTGATCTTTTTCCAATTATTAAAAAAAGGCTTTTATTAAAAAATCAAAAACAGAAACAAGTAAGCTAAATGTGCTGGATTAGGATATAGAGTATGTTACTTCAAATTCCCATTGGGTCATTTGCTACTCCCAGAATGACTGACTATAGGCAGTCAGGTAACTCCTCTTTTCTGGCCTAAGTTTTCTCTTTTGCAAAATGAGGGAATTGGATTAGATGATCTTTAAGGTCTCTTTCTACTCTGACCTTCTGATCCTAAAATCCATGAATGACAAGAATCCCATCAGCATCATGTTAACTGACTGCAAGCATAATTATGTTCCCACACCCACAGCCATAATTACATGATCCAAAAGTTTCTGAGCTGGAAAAGGTCTTAAAAGTCCAATCCATTCATGAATAAGAAATGTCTCTAGAACAACACCAATAAGTAGTCATCTAGTCATTTCTTGAGGTCTCTTATTTAAAAGGAATTCATTCTATTTTTGGATAGTTCTAATTGTTAGGAATTATTTTCCTTATATGAAGCCTAAAGGTCTTTGTTACTTCTAGTTTTGCTCTCTAATCCTCATATGATTTTATCTTAAAGTCCTTTGTATCCTGGCTGTCTTCATTATGAATGTCTTTCTGGAAATGTGGTATCTAAAACTGAACACAGTATTTCAAATGTAGTCTGATCAGGGCAGAATAAATAAGAATTATGACCTCCTTGGTGGTAAAAAAAAAAAGTGGGGGAGGGAAAAAACAACAAAAACAAATCCTACATCATGTTTAATGCAGCTAAAACTTCCATTACCTTTTTTTAGTTGCAATGTCACATTGTTGATTTATACTGACTTTTGAAATCACTGAAATCTTCATATCTTTTCTTTTATATAAGCTGTTATACAAATCTCTCCAAACTTACACTTATGAAGTTGACTAAATTTGACTTTAAAATGTTTGGTTTGATTTGGTTTTTGGTATGGAATTATTATTTTACACGGCACTCAGCGTGGGAAAGCCATCCGTTCATGCAGAGCAACTACTCTTATGTAATATATAATCTTAGAGAGTTGCTCAGACTCAAAAGTTAAGTGATTTGCACATGGTCACACAGCTGACATGTATAGGAAGAAATAGATCTCAATTAAGTTTCAATTTTTTAGATTAAATCAATCATTCTTTGACTGTCATAAACTGTTAACTATCTATCCTCGCAGTATCCAAAATACGACTTTATCTAAGTCATCAATAAAAACGTTACACATCAATAAAACCTAAGAATTCTACCCACATAGATATTAATGACTATTCTTTGGATTCAATCATTCAACTCTTGCCATTTGTCAATATTCCTAAATATACTTCTTTTGGTTAATCCAGATTTATCATTTCACCATAGAAATAACAGATTTTTTATCAATTGCTTACTAAGATCTAGTTAAATTGTATCTAAAATAGTCTCATGATCTATCTAAAAATAATAATAATAATAAGGTTAATCTGGCATGACCTGTTTTTGGTGAAGTGATACTAGAGTTCTGTAATGATCTCTTCATTTTTAGAAGTTTAATAAACACCCCTTTAACGATATGGACTAGATTTTTTTTTTGGTCAGGAATGGATCTTAAGTTCATTAGCTCATTGTTTAATGGCGCTTTTCTCTTCTCTTGTAAAAAGTAGAACAATTGCCCTTCTCCAGTACTTCAGTAGTGCTAAACTTTCCTATTCTCTACAATCTTTCAGCTCAGAAATCAAATCTACCAGAATACTACATTTATCTGAATCTAGTGATTTGAATCATAACTATTATTCCTATTTCTTTGCCTCTTCCAATCCAAAGACATTTTTACCTTGGCAGTGAAAAGAAAGGCTAAATAAGAGTTCATCATATATCTGTCATCTGTTACCATCATCCCATCTACCCAATTAGGGGTCTTTATTCTTATTTTCATCCTATCTTTTTTTCCACATAGCTAAAAACAAAAATGAAAAATGATTTTAGCTTTCCCCATTTGTATCATCAGTACTACTGTTACTACTCTTTCTAACTATGCCATATTTTTTAATTTATATTTCCTTACCTGCTCTTGTTTCTATTTTCTGGACATGTCTTTTCAAAATCTACATTGGTTGGTGAGAAATGTTTGCATCCATATCATATCTTTAGACAATTTTCCCTTTCCCTCTTGAGAAAAAGTTTTTTTTTCTTTCTGTGGAAATTTTATTCTTGACAATTTCCCATACTATATCTCTTGGGCTGATTTCTATACAATTCAATCTGTGGACTCTACATATCTTTCTCCTGAATCATTTTGAAAATTATTTCTTAAGACTTAACTTGTTTTTTAATAGACTTGGCTCTTTTCAACAATGAGATGATTCAGGACAATTCCAAGAGACTTGTGTTGGAGAGAGCCATGCATTCAGAAAGAGGACTATGAGGACTGAATATGAATCACAACATAGTAATTTTACTTTTTTATTGTTGTTTGCTTGCTTTCTTTTCTTTCTCATTTTTTTTGAGATTTTTCTCATCATTCCTTTTTGATCTGATATTTTTTGTGTTGCATAATAAAAGTGGAAATATGTTTAGGAGAACTGTATGTTTAACCTACATTGGATTACTTGTTGTCTAGGGGAGCTTAGGAGGAAAGGAAGGAGAAAAAAAAAGGGAATACAAGATTTTGCAAAGGTGAATGTTGAAAACTATCTTTGCAGATATTTTAAAAATAAAAGGCTATTATTTAAAAAAAATTAAGTTGTTTATCAGACTGTGCCCAGCTTACCTTTCTGCTATCATAAATTCAAAAATAATGTAGTTACATTCTGCTAAGGACCTCATTGTTTCTACTCTTGTATCTAATTTCTCCTTATTGGTAAGAACAGAAATTTTCCAGAATTATAGTTACCCCCATTGGTTCTTCTACTTTTTGAAGAATGAAATTTTCATGAAGGTAAGCCAAATAAGTATTAGCTGTCCTTCCTTGGGCAGAGAGAGATTTAAAAAAAAATGGGAGAGGCAGGGGAGGGGAGTGCCAGCAGCCATCTAGATACATTTAGTTGGTTAAAAAAATTATTTGGATGATGTTTAGTCATGTTTTACAGAGACACCTTCTGGCAGTATTATTGAATAGCCATGTCCATGAAAATAACCGAAAGTATCCAACTTTTATACATGCCCTGGAAAACAGTAACCTTTCTATTTTAGCTCTCAAGTCAACAGTCCACTCAGCAGGGAGTTACTAAGCAAATACCATTTGTGTCTTTTTTCACAGCACAGCTTCCTCTTTTTGAGTGTGACAGAGCTCTAATGCCCATCCCTCCTCCATAAACTCTATTTTTTCCCCATAGTAAGCAGGGGTTTTTGCCTTCTTTGAACTTATCATGGCACTTTCTTGTCAAGTCCAACAATAGATCCAACTTGTTTTAGGGTGTATTTTGGTTTGCTTTGTTTTCTTTTGGTTTTTTTTTTTTAGCTTGTCTACTCATTTACTAGACTATAAGTTTTTTGAGGGAAAGAATTATATTTCAATTTTTTATTTCCCTCAGTACATAGCACAGTGCCTGACACATAGTAGTTATTTAATGTTTTCAAGCTGACTTGAATCTATGGAAGTATTGTAGTATACTACCCTGAAAACCTTTTTTTAAAATTTAATTTAGTTTCAAGAAAGGTTTCATATCATATCATAAAAGTATGGAATCTTCATGAGGAGTCAAACTCAAGTTCTGCAATATATAACTTCTGACAACTAACATTTAGTGACTTCCCTTCTCTTATTACCCTGACAATCTAAAGCTTATGCTGCTTTATGTCATTTATAATATATTTTTTTCAAATGGTATTATTTGGGTCACTAGGTCAAAATGCTCTATTATCTCCTTATTGTTAAGCAATATCTCTTTGCAAGATATGTCAGCTGGTTTACTATTAGCTTTTTCTCCCTCTCCACATTTAGTCAAAGCAAAGCTTAATTATGTATAACTGCCCCATGGCAAATAAAATGAAATATGGACTTGAGATGGGGTTGTCTACCAGGTATCCAAAGAATTACTATTCAAAACAAAAATGAAAACATTCATTACCTAAAATTTCACTAAAATGATTGCAGCAGATCTATATAGTTCCTTTCTCTTTTTCATTATTTCATATTATTTGCAACTGCCAGACTATTATTAATAATGGAGTTCTAATATTAATATTACTAATCAGTGTATTTTAATCCTCCTTCTTTGGGGGAAAGGAAAGATAATTGGGTTCAGATTCTATATAATACATTCCCATTGTTTTTTCCTTTTACTTTTCATCTAAAATACATGCCAAGTCATACTCTGTCATCAGTTAATTTATTTCTTTCCTTTCATTAATGAAATCTATTAATTTCCTATTATGCTGATACATCAATTCCAGGTTTTTTTATATTTTAATATAATAACTGTCAGAAGAAATTTGCTTTAGTTTGTACTCAATTTCAAGACAAAGCATTAGAATTTCCTTCTGATTATTTTGTAACATTAGAGTGATGTTTACAGTCCCAAAAGAAAGAAAAATATTTTAAAAACTTCAATTGTGAGAAATTAGTTCTTTTCTCCTTCCCTGCACAAAGAGGCCATTATGTTCATAGATAATATTCAAAAATATAGACTGATGCTCCATATGTCATTAATCCTTAATTAAACTTAATAATGGTTAGTCCCAATAGCAACAAAATTTTTAAAAATTTTATTTCTTTATACATATTTTTATTCATGCTTTAAAATGAGATTTCAGCCATTACAGCCAAACAGTACATTATAATAAAAAAAAAATTATTAACATCATCTCACTCCACAAATTATCTAAAGCAGAGACCATTTCAATTTTGTATATAGGTGGTCCAATAGAAAGAGCACTGATCCTGGAGTCGGGAAGACTGATGTTCAAATACAGTTTTGGTAATTTATAAGCTCTGTGAATCCAGGCAAAGCATTTAAACTCTCTAAGCCTCAGTTTCTTCATCTGTAAAATGGGAATAATAATGACATCTAATTACCAGGGTTGTTGCGAGAATAAAATAAGATAACATTTGTAAAGTGCTTTGCAAGCTTTAAAGAGCCATATAAATGTTAGCTGGTATTATGGTGGTGATTTGTATCCCCAGTGCTTAACACAGTTCCTGACACATAGTAAGCACTTAATAAAATTTGTTTGGTTTATTGATTGATTGTGATGATGAAGTGTTTCTAGTACCTAGCACAGTACTTGGAACATAGAATACATCTAAAGAATGCTTGTTGGTGGATTAAATTTGATTGAAGAATAAGCTTTATAGCTGTATAATTTTTAGCATCCTGCTTTTCTACTCAGATCCTATTCAGTGACAAAGAAAGACAATGTCCCATCTTTAACAGTTGCAAAACACAACTCTAAGCTGAACCAGTTTCTTTTTCTGTTCAAATTAGTTTCTTTATATATTTTGGGTCCATATCCTTCCTCTTTTGAGGGAAGTAGGTACAGATTTTGCCTTAAAAGAGTCAGAGATGAGTTTTGGTCTATGTGATTAAATAAAATTAATTAAATCATAATATATTATATCAAAAAATAACATAGATTTTGATTAATTATATCTATAAGAACTTGAACTTAAGTTGTATTATGGATTAGAGGTTCTTCACTTTCTTTTTTGTATCATGATCTCTTTTGATAAAAGTCTGGTGAGGTTTATAGGTCCCTTCTCAAGACAATGTTTTCATATATGAGATAAAATACATAGGATTATAAAGGAAACCAATTACAATGGTTTCTCAAATTTTTTTTTACAAGTTCTTGGACCCCAGGCAAGAATCCCTACCTTAAATCACAACTTCAGTTCAGATAAACTACCTCCAGAGAGGCAAGAGTTGATTACAGATTTTGAAATCCCATGGTTAATGTACATAAGAAAGAAAGGTCAAGTTAGTAGAGGATCTTCATGATTTGGTTCACTTGGCCCTCGTGCTTCAGGAACCACACAAACTAAACACAATCTGAAGAAGTTCTGCCACATCCAAAAGCCTTGGAGGAAATGTAAGATTTGTTCAGATTTGGCCTAGAGAAATAGGACTTCAGAGGGTACTCAGAGCCCAAGTAGGTCAATCCCTGAGGAATTTGGATACTATTCCTGCTCTTCATGGTGCCAGTTCCATATGGAATTTTGAGACAAGCAAAATCTCTAAGGAGTATTCTTCTCTAAATACTCCTTAAAATTTCAATCTGTCCTAGGTCAAATTTTCTAAGAGGGAATAAGACCCAGAAAAGCTTCCACAGGCCCACTCCCAGAATACAAATCCAATCACTTCATAGAGACAATGAGGTAATAACAATAGAAACAGTAATAATGATAACTCACATTGATATAGTACTTATATATGTATTGTTACAGTTTACAAGTAATTGTCTTATAATAATTCTATGAGGTAAGTAGTATAAATATAACAAATAGAAATAGAACAAATTTATAAGTATTACTAGACAGCATGGTATTTATTTAGCTAATATATTGCCTCTGATTTTCAGAGTTTAGGATAGGGATGAGACACTAATACAGACATCTACAATTCAGAGATAGATGGTGCAGTGGCTGAGTAGAACTTGGTGCCAGAAATAACTGAGTTCAAAACCTGCCTCAAATACATAGTAATTGTGTAACTGGGCAAGTCTCTCAGTCTCAGTTGTTTTTCCACAGGAAGATGGGGATAATAATAGCACCTATCTCAAGGATTATTGTGAGGATTAAGTGAGCTATAATACATGTGAAGTACTTTGCAAATCTTAAAGTCCTACATAAATCTAGCTATTATAATTGCAAAATGTGATATCATGTAGCATGGATTACAAAGTAGGCAATGATGTTCTATGTGAGGTGTGAGGACTGCCCTCAACTGGGGACATCAGGGAAGACTTTTCGCAAGAGATGACATTTGGGTAGTGAAAAAGGGAAAAGGAAAGGCATTTTAGAGTTGATGAACAAGATAGATTGGGTAATTAGCAGTCATGATATTAGCTAATTTTATATAGGTATTTCACTGATTCTAAGAGGAGAAAGAAATGAGTTGCCTCTAAGGGCTGTTAGTTAATACTCAATAATACTCACTTTCCTCTGGGGATTTAGGAGAAAATCATTCATCAGGATGAAGATTTTATATATACCTTATAATTTTTCTAAAATGTATTATAAAACATATTGGACTACCTGTCATCTAGGGGAGGGAATGGGGGGAAGGAGGGGAAAATTTGGAACAAAAGGTTTTGCAAGGGTCAGTGTTGAAAAATTACCCATGTATATGTTTTGTAAATAAAAAGCTTTAATAAAAAATGTATTTCAAAATATTTAAACCATTTGTTCTTCTGTGCATACCTGAATACTTCCTTTTACTTTCCTTTTTATTTTATTTTGTACTTTCAACTGCATAGTAAATAAAGAGAAATGAACTTAGAAAAGCTGGAGTTCAAATCCTGCCTCAGCCTCTTATCAGTCTATGACTCTGGGCAATCTCTCTCAACCTCAGTTTCTTCACTTGTAAAATGGGGGTAAAAGCTTCTACTTCACAAGGTTGTCATGAGGATTAAGTAAAGTAAAACATATATAAAACTCTTTGAAAAACTTAAAATATTATACAATTGATATTATTGTTACTTCTATAAGAAATGTCCCATCTCTGAGTAGATGAGAGTGCAGGAAATTTCTTTTTACTTATTCTGTAGTAAAAATTTTACTTACTGTCATGCCTTTGAATTCTGTGCTTGAAATTATCTGTGACATTAAGGGCTTCATGCATTTAAAATAATTTTTCTTCTAAGAATAACTTTATGAAATTTTTTATCTAAAATAATTCCAATATAGTCCAAAAGGTATTAGTTGGTTTTAGATTCATTGGAATGTTTCAAATATCACACACTGAGAAGTTACCATTTTTCTCTCTAAGATATTCGAAAAAGATAGTGCTATATTTACATAATAACATTTCTTCCAAGTGAAAGTGAAACCTTTAGTGTACTTTTATTTTTCCCCCCAAAAAAATGCCAAGCAAAACATCATTCATTGATTGATTTTTATCCCCATTAAAATGATTACTTAGAACTATGGAATCAGAGTAAATGGATCAAAATTGTCCACAGGAACATGCTCAGTTTGAGACCAGGTTGAAGCTGTCTTCAGGAGCAATGCAATAACTATGACTGGGATTCATGACTAAGCCCCACTGCAGAAACTGAAAATGTGTCCTTAGTGCTAGACTAACCTCATTCAGAGAGTGCAGGTCTAGAAGTCAAGCAATTATAAAGCATTCTGAACTGTCTAGACAGCATTGCTATTGTTAGGTAAGCTTTTACTAGCAGGTTGGCTGCATATTTTATAATCATTAGCTAGATTTTCATTTATCTTTCCTCATCTAATCATCAACCTGTTCTTTAATTGAGGGTATGGGTAGTTCTCTTTGAACTCTCTCTGTCCTTTGAACCCTTGCCTTCAAAAGTCTGGGAGAAGGTGAAGTCAGAATGAAAACCATTAGTGAAAGCTCAAACTGATTACAGTGAATATCCAGCTACTAAGTTAGACTTTCGAATACCTGTGGCTGCTCAGAATTACATGAAAATTGAAGTAACGTGTCACATCTTGTTAAAGTAAATGCCATGTGACTGACTGAGATCAAGGAGCTGTGGCAACCTCAAGTGTCTCTATAAGAACATATTTACAGAACTAATGATAACCAAATGTTTTGGTCTCCTCTGGTTCCTTGACCTATAAGTATTTTCTTAAGATGAAGAAAAAGAAAAAAAAAACCTAGAACAAAAATAAATAAATAGATAGATAATTAAAGCTAATGTATAAAAGGCCTAATCAAGTCCATAAGTGACCTGTCCTCCATTAAGATTCAAGAGATACTGTAGACATATAATTCTGATCATTACAAGCCTAGCTCTGGCTATGTGAATAGCGAACACACACATATTCCCCTCTACTATAATAAAAAACTATCAACTTATTTTCTTTGACAATTTTAACAACCTAATCAGGTTGACTGATCTAATGTGTTCAGAAATAAATACTAAACTAAACTAAATAAAAAACTAATACAACTCCCCTTTGGGAAAAAAAAAAAAAAGAACTAAGGGATTATGTGTATGTGGGGGGAGGGGGTCTATACAAGGCTGATACACAGACAATCCATTATCTCCTTGGGTACTAAGTTGCTGTATTCATTTTACATATCTGTAAAATGGGAATAATGGCACTGTCACCACTTAAAGAGTGTGAAAATTAACCAATAAAATCATGATGATTCCCTTTGTAATATAAAACTGCTAGCCAGCTATTGCAATAAATTCTACATAAGAGCTAAAGATAAAAAACTGCTTTTACAATAAGCCCCGTAAGCTAGTTGTGGAAATGAAAATGATTTACTCTGGGAACTCTGACTGCATTACTGTTGAATCATTTATCTATGCAAATGATTTGCATACTAGAAAAAGTAGAGGTCCCTAGTGTTCCCTTCCATTTCTACCAATGCCTAAAGCTATATATACATTTGATTTCAACATGCCTGATGTTCCTGAACTATAAGTTCACTTCAATATTCATTCTCTATGAAATCAAGTAAGTCTGAATCAGGCTTTAGGATGCAAAAAGATAGAACTTATTTGAAATAATGATTCCATAGCTAGTATGGCAATAAATTCAAATCATGACATGTTTTTATTGGTTACTAAAATCTTATTTTTACTCTCCAAGTTAAGCTATCAAAATATGAACAGTTTAGACTCTCTAAAATCTAAACCCAATTTTTATAGCTTAAGAATATTTAATGATGTTTCATTTTTGTTACAATGCTTTCCATTGAAGTATTTCAAAGTACCTAATGGCAGTAATCAATTAAACCTTACAACATCTTAAGTTAATATTAACTCATTATTAGTTAAATTTAAACTAGAATACAAATATGTGATATATTTCAAAGTCTGCGTCTCTTTTCTGAATACTCAGGTATAAGGTTCAGTAGGATTCATAGGTGCTTTTTATTTCAGTTTCATAATTACAGCATTTATAAGAATTCTACAAATAACATACTATATATAGATTATCAGTTACAGGACTAAAGAATCACAATTTTTCAGTCAGTGAGATTGGCATTTCACATACATGGAACTTTTCACTTTCAAAGTCTGAGATAGAGGAACAAAGGAATTTTTTAATTTGCCTTGACCATAAAGAGCACAGCTAGTTACACAAAGGGTTTGTGAATTCATAAATAAAAGGATACAAAAAGATTTTTTACTAGCTAGGGAATTGGAAACATGTCATAAGATATTATTAAGTTTCAGGTGGGTTTGAGGATATAGCAAGCTCAATATGAGTCAATAGAGGGATATTGTAGCCAAAAGTTTCTAGGAATAAATAAGTTATGGTCCTCTTGTACAGTGCTTTAAGAGAAGGTAAAATAGAAATGTTACTTAATGCTATAAACAGATACAGACTTGTTTTCAGTTTTATAAAGAAACCAAAAGGGACCCATTGAAATTCATTAGGAAGACATAGCCAGGTTAAGATTTGGTGGCTATGATCTAAGGTTAAGGTCAAAAGAATAAGGAAGGAGTAAGAAAACAGCCAAAAGAAAAACAGAGAACTCAAGAACCCAATCTCACGTATGCCAAACTTGAGTTTGCTTCATCCAGTTGCCAGCTTTTTCAGCATATTCTCCCTTATGCCATGGACTCTGAAACCTTTAAGGTCTATTGCATATGATACAAGGCTAGAATATTCAATGTCTCAAGGCTTTCCTAAAACCCCTCTCCCTCTGAGAAAGTCTGGTGGATGATCACATAAAGAAAGAAACCCATATTTGTTTCATGATACAGCTCAATAGACTTCTGTGGATGAACATAATTCTTCTTTGAAGCTCTTAGGAGAAGGAAGCACTAGATAGGATTTCCAAACTATTCCATGTAGCTTGGTCAAACTTTCTTGTGACTATCAACCTATAAGACTATTATAGAAGTTCATCAGTCTTTAAAGCATTATGGTAGGGGCAGCTAAGTGGCTGGATAGAGCACCAGTCCTGAAGTCAAGAGGACCTGAATTCAATCTGGTCTCAGACACTTAACACTTCCTAGATGTGTGACCCTGGGCAAGTCACTTAACCCCAATTGCCTCAGGGGGAAAAAAGAAGAAAAAAGAAAATAGCCATGAAAACATTATGGTGGACAGAGATTTGACCCTGCTTAAAAAGTGGTCTGACAGGAGGACATCTTCAACTTTTTCCTCTCAACCCCTTTTCACCTGAGAAATTTTTACATTACCCCAAGTATATATGTATATAAGATAGATATACAAACATTTACAGATAAATCATAATTTCACAACCCTCACATTCAGTTACAAGACCCCATAACTATCAAATCTTATCTCAGACACTTAACATTCCCTAGCTGTGTGACCCTGGGCAATTTTAAAAAGAAGTCCAAATTCCTCAAAAACAGAACTTGAACTTATCCATCTAAATAAATATACAACAATGGACTACTTCATGGATCATGTTGTCTCGTGGATAAAAACAGAGAATATATGCAAAGTATTTTGTTGTCCAGTAGCCATTTCAGTTGTGTCTGAGTTTATGATCCTATTTATGATTTTCTTGGCAAAGATATAGGAGTGGTTTGTCATTTCCTTCTCTAGCATACAAAGCATTTAGTAAATCTTTTAAAGTGATATTTTACTAAGGATAAGAATCAAATCTATGATTTCATTAGTATAGAAAACTTCTAGATGAACAGATTGAAATCCATATTAGATTTATACTTTTGCTGCAATTTATAATCTTTGAGAATTGATCGGAAAACTAAAATCCTAAGGAACTTATACAGGGTCATAAAGCTTGTCTGTATCAGAAACAGGACTTCAGTCCGCGTCTTCCTGGCACAAGCCCAACTCTATTTATTATGCCATGTTGTCTCTAACTCTACAAAGATCAGCCATTTTAATTATTATTATTATCTGACAGGGTCAATGGGCTTTGAAAAACTGTGAAATACTATGTAGATATAAGTCATTACCATTTCATTTTTGTTATCATTACTAGTTACCTTGTTTGGAATTGTAATGGAGTTTCTTATTACATGGCTTGGGATACATTGCGGGTATCATCATTTCCTTTAAAACACAATATGTAGAATCTGAATATAAGGCTATGAACCTTGAAGATACATGGAAGTATATAATATAACAATGTTATAAAGAGGTTTCATATATCAATTATTTTATTTGTATCTCTTAGAATATAGCATGAATGACATGCTGCATTAGATAGATAATCCAAATACTGCATTAGAATCCCTGAGATGCTCCTTCCAGATTCTAAATTTGTTGATCCTGGGATATTAAAAATAAACAAAGGGAAAGCCTTTAGCACATAAATTAGATCTTGTATGTATAAATTATGGGGAAATATACCCAATAAGGTACTATGAGGTACAGAGGGAATTGTGAACTGTATCAATGAAGGGAGTAGCTGAACTTGGCTGCCCAAGAATTGGATACAATGTTGCCATAGTCTAATTGAATGATAGCAATTGGCAGTATTTGTTGAAGTTGTCTGCTCCATAGCTAAAATTACCTATGAAAAGGTCAATAGATGTCAGGACAATTGTGCACCACAACTGTGTGGCTGGTACTCAGGTTCTGACTTGAATTCAAATCCTGCCTCAGACACTTATTAATTGTGTGACCTGGGCAAACCAAATGAGAATGTACATATACATAAAACTGTAGCATATGTATAGTATATAAAGGGCTTTGCTAATTTTAAAGTACTATATAAATGTTAGCTATTATTATTATTTATTATACCTCAGTTTCAAATAATGGATACATTTACTTGAAAATCTCTGAGTATAAAAAAATCTACAAAATTAAAAAATTATCTGAAGAGAATAACATTAGCACTCAGCACTTTATGGAGAAGTTAGAGGAATATCAAAATTTTTATCTGGAAAGTTTTTTGATTTAATAATGATACTAATCAACAATTGCAAAATGTGAGGGAATTGAATTGCAAGATGTCAAGGCTATTTTTAGGGGGAGAGGAAGAAGGCTAGGGAAAAGGTCTACTCTTTCCCCAAAGGAATTAGGTTTCTCAATTTGTTACTTTTTTCTTTTAAAATAACATGATGATCGAGGCAGCTAGGTGGCGCAGTGGATGGATAGAGCACCAACCCTGAAGTCAGGATAGACCTGAGTTCAAATATGATCTCAGGCACTTAACATTCCCTAGCTGTGTAACCCTGGGCAAGTCACTTAACATCGATTGCCTCAGCAATAAGCAAAAGCTAAATAAATAAATAACATGATGATCATCAGCAAAAGCTGATATTTGGAGGATGCAATCTTAATTTCAGAGGTTAATGTCAAGGAAAATTATCAGGCCATTTCACCATGACATGGCTCCCTGATATATCTTGAAAGATGATTTCACTAAATATATGAATCTGAACCAGTCTGGCATGATGTTATCAGAATGAAAACATTAATACAAGCATAATATTTTGAGTACTCAGAAGACTACTTGACAATTCCAGATTATGTTATATTAATATAATTATATAATTACTACTAAATACATAAATATTGCACATTAAAGGCATAGAGAGAGTATTGATCAGTTCTTTTCAAAAATCAGAAAATATACTATATTCAAGTTTAATTATTGATGGTATTAATGAGTTCCTAAGACAAAGTGAGTAAAGGAACTAGCACATTGAGTGGACCTCAGCAGTGAATTTATAAAGGGACATGCACAGAATAGGCTGGCTTGGATAGGTTATAATCTGCACTGTTGAAGGCAATACCCAGGTGCATTTCATGCCAGATTGATCCATGTGATTTCTACACATACTTTGAGGTTGCTTCAAAGTGCTTTAACATACATTATCTCATTGAACCTTCCCCTTAGCCCTGTTAATCAAAGTAGACAAGGACAGGTCTCTTTATTCTCATTTCACAAGGGAAAAAATTAAGTCTCAAAGAGATTAAGTAACTCATTCAAAGTCACATGGGTAAGAAATCAGTCACCCAGGATTAAAATCGAGGTCTTCTGATTTTAGTCCTCCTAAATCTTTCTTTTTTTCCCTATGATAAGTAACCTCATGTAATACTGGATGTTAAATATTTTCAGCACTAACAGAAAAGCTCACCTATCTGGCATTATTCTCTATTTTATGGCTGTTGGTCAAATCTTATCCTTGAGGTCACCTTCATTTTAGGTATACAGCCCCCTTAACATTCTTTTTCACAAGTAAAAATGGTAAGCTCAGTTGGCAGAACCCCAATCTACAAACATTAGCCAAGAATACACAAATAAAAAACAACATGAAAGAACATGAGTGTCATTTGCTGTCGTCAAAACACCTTGGCCCCTTTTGCCAAAGGGGGAGGATAGATGACCTTGGAAGACACAGAGAAAATACCCAATGGTAGCTGACTGGCAGGACAAGCCCCACAGACCCAAGTCCCACTGTACATTTCACACTCTGTTCAGTATTGTGCTAGTTATAGAACAAACATCTCTGTCTATAGCTCTCACTGCTATTTATTAACCAACACATAACAGTAATCATATTGCACCACTAGCATCTCCAAGGGTTTTTGCCCTTCTCAAAATACGAGGACTTATAAAACCAGAAAAGGGACAGAGTTATGACTTCTAAGAAAGAGAGGTTAGAAATGGAAGTGGGGCAACCTGGGGGGGTAAAATTCTGCAGCAAAATGAATCAATAATAGCAGGAGTTCCCTTGGGCACCAGTGAAAAATTTTAGTAAATTATTTCTGAAGTTCAAGAACTCCTATTTTTCATTCCTGGCTTTCCTCCAGAAATTCAGGCCAGATTTGATTGAGTGTTAGTAATGACTTTTACAGCCAGCAATGATGCCTTATTTTTCCTACAAATTTGTCATTCTTAGCTATGAACAGTTAATACATCTACCAATGGGAGGAATAAGAATGACTTTCTCCCAAAGTTCATCTCCAGAACTGTTATAAACATCATCCAAAGCTTACTCTTTTTTTCTACTGAGATGGATATTTATAGCATTAATTGCAACCTAGGATATGTAGGTTCTGGTCTTAATGCTATTTATATGGCTCTCTGTATTCAACCAACCAAAAGCATTGATTAAGCACCAGCTGTATGCAAGATATTCCACTGGTAATACAAAGACAAAAATGAAATATTCTCTGACTTCAAGGAGGTTATGATTCTATCATAGTGATTTACATTTCTATTTCTATGTTCTGACCATGCTAAATGGAGATAATTCACTTTACATAATATTGTGAGGATAATCAAATATTGCATCTGAACTTCATGCTTAAATGTTAACTATTCCCACCAAAAGAATATAAATTCAAGATATTATTACTTTCATTAAGCTCCTTTCTCTGAAATGGGTATGTCAGTCAGTTAGTAAAGCATTTATTAAGTGCTAAGAAGCTATGATCCTTGTCTTCTAGGAGCTCATATTCTCCTTTGAAGTATATTTATTCTTTATTTCCATGTATATATATATATGTATATATATATATATATATATACCCTATAGTTGGGGAAATACCTTACTGATAAGCCTCTAATTTCACTGAAATAGAATCCAAATAAATTAATTAATCCAATGTTTCTAAATCCACTATTACAATTTCTCTTGGGACTTGTATTCCCAAGAGCCTTTTCTGGGAAGGTGTTCCAAGAATTTGTAGCTGGGGCTGTTAACTACTAAATGGAATTCTCAAACACTAAGTATTACAGAATGGCTTAGCTAATGGTAGATACAACTGGTAGTAACTTATTTCTCTCCTTTCTCTTTCCTCTTCTTTCTTCTTATCTCACTCCTCATTTTTTCCTATCCATCCTCTCTCTCTTGTTCATGAGCCTTAGATCTACCTGTGGTAACTAGCAGGGTTTACCTTCAGTGTTTACTTAGCCAGCCCCAATGGTATTCATGGTATTCATGGTAAGAAAGGCTCCTAGTCCCAAACCATTCCTCAGGACTAATGAAGCTAAAACTGTAGAGGTTTGAGAACTAGCTGGTAATTTTTAAAAATAAAAATAATGATTATGCCTATTACAGATGAAATAATATAACACAAATTAGAATCTACTGCTTTTAAGTCAATAAAAAGAATTTTTGTGATAGGACTACTTTACCATTAAGAACTCGTACTACTTTGGCAGAACTTTTTTTAATGTTACTTTTTCACTTAAATTTTGCATTCATTGTTAATAACCTGTGGCAATTACCATGATCATTTCAGACCAATTTAGTGATAAGCTTTTTCATACATTAATACAAAACTAAAAAAGAAAATCAAGTGCTGCTACTGACATTTTATCACTCATAGGATCCTAGAGCTTGAAAAGACCTTAGAGGCCACTGAGTTCAATCCTCTCATTTAATAGAAAAGGAAACTGAGGCAGAGAGAGGTTAAATAACTTGTCTAGAGCCACATAGCTACTAAATATCTGAGGCAGGACTACAAACCAGATTTCTTGTCAAGCCCAGTATCCTGAAGGTTTAATATTACATTTTTAAACTATGTCTCTCAGCTATAATATACTATCTGGACAATCTGAAATGTTCTTTGCTTCAATTTCTTAGTCTATAAAATGGAAATGTTATATTTGCTATACTTGAAGATATGCTAGAAGAAGAAAAGTCAAGATAATTATTCCAAGTTGGACTGCTAATATCAAATAAGCCTTAGAGTGCAAAAAGTGAGTTTATTCAGATTCCAGGCACAAAAATCAGCAATCTTTCCATGCAGCAGCCTAACCTTTTGGGTTGTTTTTTTTTTTTTGGGGGGGGGGAGGGAGAACTAGGCCTATGATTTCATTGGTACAGGAAATATCCAATGCAGAAAATCCCTCCACCGATGAAGATAAACACCTATACTGCCACTTGGAGCATTAAAGAGTTACCTGGGATAAATTCTAAAGATTAAAGCAGCTGCCTAGAGTCATTCAGCCAGTGTGTCAGGGAAAGGATTTGTTCCTATATCAACTAACTCTGAGGTTGTCTCCAGATATTACATCATATTGCTTTTTCTTATCCCCTAAATTATTTGCAGTATTTTGTGGGTTCAAAGAGAAGTTTGGTCAGCTACCAAACTCTCGAAAAGTAATCATTATGAAAATTATGTCTATGTCTTATGTATCCACCAAGAGTTATAAACTTTTACTTTCTGTGAAATTTAGCCTGGAATTTTCATACTCATTGAAGCTTAAAATGAGGATTTGTTGTACTATGAAGTTCTGGAATCCAGTAAATAATCAATTAGTATTAAATGCTAAATTCAAATCTATTACCTCTTGTTAGTGATTCCTTGTTTCCTGCTATAAGCATTAAATTATAGTGGAAAGAACAAATAATGGAACATTACCTT
This sequence comes from Myrmecobius fasciatus, assembly GCA_023553655.1. Taxonomy (NCBI): domain Eukaryota; kingdom Metazoa; phylum Chordata; class Mammalia; order Dasyuromorphia; family Myrmecobiidae; genus Myrmecobius; species Myrmecobius fasciatus. Next base: position 469,295 of record JAJPUD010000853.1, on the reverse strand, counting down.
AACACTCAGTAGTCTGATGCCAATCCTTGACACTTTCCATCGTCGTTGGGCAGTTCCATTGCAAAAGCCGGTTTTCAGGGCCTTTACCACTTTGTAAGCTGTCAAAATCCTCGTCATTTTGAAGGTGAAGACTGCAACTAAAACTGAAGAGAATTGGATTGATTTTAAGGGACTTAATTATGAAACTTTTCAATTAAGATAAAACAAAATTTAAGTGTAAGGAGGTACAGTCTTATGGTTAAGTCTGACCGCACATTCAGTCTCTGTTAAATTCCCATTCATTCTGCCATTAAATGTCTTTAGCCATAGCTCCTCCTTTTCTCCAACCCCTCCTCTCAGTGTAACTTCCTGAGATGTTCTATGGTCATGTAACACAAATTGCATCACTTCAAATAGCAACTTTTTCTCCTGAAAATATGCAAGCATTGTAGGAAATGAAATACCTACACAGAAACTGCTTATGCAGCCTAATAAGAATGACCTAAACAAAAAGGAAAATCTTAAGAATAACATTTAACTTGGAAATTAGTAATACCTAATGACGTTAAAAAGTGAAAGACCTTTCTATAGAGAGTATTCCCAAGTTTCCTACTGATTAAATTTTGAATGTTCAAAGAAATATGAAGTCTGATGATGATCTAAGAAATACAACAAATTGGTAACCTATCAGAGTATCATTTATTTCATATTAAAGGATAAGCACCCTTTTATTTTCAAAGAAAATAAAACTTTTTCTCATACATGTCCATATATATATGAATATATATTACATATATAAATATATATACATACTGTGGTATATAAATATATGATATATGATGCTTATATAGATGAGAGATTGAAAAATGTGACAGATTTTATTTATTAAAATATTACCACCCATCCTACATTTCTATATTCTAAAATGGAATCAAATGATATTTACTTAAATTACACAAGTAATAAACAATCACCAAAAATGCGCCAACACAAATGGAGGAGTTATATTGTCCTGTCTTTTCTATGTGCTTGTAAAGAAATATGATTTCATCAGTGCAATGATCCTCCAATTACACATCTCACAACCTCTCACTCATTAGTAGATAGTCCTCAAGGGAAGTTCTGACCTCAAAAGTCATTGCCTGATAGCTAATCTTCTAGGATGAGCTACTCCAATCTTAACTAGGCTGGATCCCTACTTGAAACCATTCCAGAATTTGGGGGTTACTGAGATAGCTTTTGAGAGATTAATTACCTCCATACTATGAGTCACTCTAGTTGGACAGTACTGTAAGTCCCTTAATTATATTAAAAGTATAAGAAGCAAAGGATGCATTGAAATAACAATCATGACTGTTGATTATTAAATTATAATTATCTAGAAAACTTTCCACTTTGTGTTTTCACCCAAATTGGACTTAATCCACTTCTTATTAGAGATATAATAGAGTGTTGGTCTTGGAGTCAAGAAGCCTGAGTTTAAATCACGTGTTAGTTATATATGTAACCCTGGACAAACAAGTTTGTTTTTTTTTTTTTATCTCTTGTCCTCAATTTCTTTAAAATAGAGTTGTAGTGAGGCTTAAATGAAAGTATGTATGTAAAAGCACTTTGCAAACATTAAAGTTTTATACAATGTAGAATGGAGGTATATTTAAAATATATGAAGTATAAGGTTTGTCATTATTAATACTATAAGCATTAAAATACGCTTATTGGGTTATCTATTATTTTCAGTAATTTAGGGGATGTGAAGTCTTAAAGGGATTCTCGTGTCAATTTCTTACAGGACTACAAAATTCTAATGCAAAATGCAAAAGCATTCCTCTAATCATTCAATTAAAGGTATTAAACACCTCTGTGCAAAGAATAATGCTGGGTGCTGGATAAAATTTACTGCTCTCAAGAAACTTGTAATTTATTAGTATGAATGTACCAGGTAAACAAAATAATTATGGTATAAAAGAGAATATGACAATCAATCAAAGATCACTGGGAAAGACCCTTCTCTATGCTAGTTGCTGGGGAAACAGAGATAAAGGGGAAACAGATGTTGCCCTTAAGGGGTTTATAGTCTATCAAAAAATAGCCCAAGAGGGGTAGGTACAAGGGCAATGAAAAATATTGGGATAAAAATTTAGATCCTGCCAGAAGGATCAGTGAAAGTTTTACAGAGGAGTTGGCATTTTAAGCTAAGGCTGAAAAAGATGTTTAAGATTTAGCTGCTAAAGATGAGGAATTAGTGGTAGCAAAAGAAATATGTTCCAGTCCTAAGGAATGAAGTGAACAAAGACACAGAGATGAGAAAAATGTGAAAATGTCTAAAAGAGGCTACTTTCCTTAGTCTTCTATCTGACTTCTTGGAGCAACCATAAAAAAGAATGTTACTCTAGAGAATGAAAATGTTTTGCATAGGATGGATGTTGACCAAAACAGGACGAAAAATTTTATCTCTTAATATAAATGCGTTTCACTTTATATGAGATATGTTCCTTATATTAACTTTTTGAAACAAGTCCTTATAACTCAAATTAGATATTTAAATTACTAAATTTGCTTTTTCCTCCTTTAGGCATGGAGTTGGAAGAAGGTAAGGGAGAGGATCTAAACTTATGATTTTAGCAATGCATAGGATTTCTGATATTGAAACTCTGACTATCAATAAGATTAAAAAGTTTTTGCCTTTAGCATTACCACATAAATTGCTTGTGCTCACTCAACTGCGGACCTCGAATTCAGAACTTTATAACCCCAAGGCCAGTTTTCTATGTGCACTATACATAGCATGTTATTTATAAAAAGAAATCTTTAATATAAAGGGAAATTTTTAGAATTGAGTTTAAATTCTACTGTTGTATGAACAATCAACCTATAATCAATGTAGCTTGTAAACTGATTCATTTAATAACAAGGTAATCCTAGATTTGCAATTTTAAGTAAGCATTGTCGATATGTTGTCCTGTTACCTTCCCCACAATTGTTCTCCCTCTGTTACTCAACAAACATTCAGTCTTATCAGCAAAATGTCTTGGGAATTTGGAAGTTCTGATGTTTTCTGTTAATGTCACCAATTTCAAACAGTTTTAATTACAGATTTGGTAATATACATAGAGGAAGAGTAAAGACAAGAATACATGGGATGAGCATTGTACATCCCAGCCCAGGTCTTTCTTTAATTTTGTGTAGAGTAGACATGTAGAAAGAATAGAAGGAGGATCATAAGGGGAAAGTTCTGTTTTGGCTTGGTCCCAAGAATGATTCCTTTGTCAAAAAACCAGGTAAATTCTAGATCTTGTCATCCAAATAATCAAATCCCTAAGATATGATATCTGGAAAGTCACCAAAGTCATCTGAAACAACATAGCCATATTTCAAGATATGATATGGAACATTAAAATGATTTAATTCTTTCACCCACCTAATGACAGAATTTTGGTAGAGGCTAATTGCCACATTTTGGCTCAGACTTAGAACTTAAAATGTATCCGCCAAATCCCAGCAAACCTTTTGAATTGGTTGTGTCAAGCATGGGATTTGGTGCTATTGTTCCAGTATAGGTATCTTCCTAATCCGGGCTCCCTGTGACATGCAACCTCCCATGTACTAAAAAGCAAGAAGCCAGAATCAGTGTCGACAAGCAGAGGTTAGCTCCTCCACAGACTTCACTCTTTGTCTTTCCCTTAAAAATGAAGGCAACACCCTGATTTGGAATAAGAACATTACACAAGTGTGTATCTAACCCTGCTCCAAGAAGATGATTAAACAGGTTGATGAACCAAATTTAGTTCAGGGACAGAGATATCAGGTCTATCTACTATATAGTTTGGGAATTATCTAATTCCCTGGCTTTAAACTGCAAACAGAAATTTAAACATGAGTCCATGATGACCCTTGAAATATTATGCCCTAAGAAAGCTAAGTGGATGAATACAAAGAGTGCTAGACTTGGAGAAAGGAAGAATATTGTTCAAAACTTGCTTCAAATACTTATTAGCTGTATGAGTATCAGTAAGTCATTTAATTTCTCTGCAACTCAGTTCCCTCATCTGTAAAATGGAGATGATAATACCACCTACTTGAATGAGTTGTAGAGAAGATTAAATGAGATAATACATGTAAATGAAGTTTTTTTAATGGTCCCAAATCTATATCAGAGTTCAAGAAATTTGGTATAATAAGGAGGTTTCAATTTAGTGAATTATGTATAGGCTCTGCATCCCTAGAAAAGAATATGACAGTAGGCAAAACTTTAAAAATGTGTTCAAGAGATTTGGGGAAATGCTGGGGCTTGAGACTTATCTAGAGACTAGAGAAAGATTTTTTTTTAAATGGGCAGACCAATCATGTCAATGGTATAGAGATCTCTCAATAATAAAATTCGGATTCTCAATACAGATCTGTATCTGTTACAGCTTTAGAGATACAACTAGATCTGAGAGGTTAAGTGATTCATCTAGGCTCATTGAGATAGTATGTGTGAAAGGCAGGGCTTGAACTCAATTGTTTCTGACTGGCTATGCCATGTTGCTGATCAATGTAAAAATATAAAAACAATATGGTGGATAGATTCAGATATGAATAATAGATAAGATTTACAACTTAATTTTAAAAAAAATCATTAGGTAGGAAACATGCAAAATGGTAGGTGAAGACATATGGCAATAAAAGATGACTAGCGAATCATTATCAACCAGGATGAAAATATCTAGTGAAGTGTTAAACAAATTTGTCCCTGGCCCTCTTCTCTCCAACATTTTTTCTCATTATTTTAAAGCATGAATGGCAGACTTTTCAAAGTTTTTAAAAATTAAGAACCTAATATAAGACCCTACACAGGAATTAACAAAATAAATTGTGTAATTCTGAGGATGAAGGAGGTGTGAGGAGACAATAGTTTTATTACTAAAAAAAAAAAAGTTCTTGGGACTTTAATGGTTTGCAAACTTTATGTGAGTCAGTATTACAGCAAGATAGAACAGCTTATTGATAATGAAGGAGATGACATAGTCCTACTATGTTTTATCCTAGTTATATTGTTGATATTTGTCCTTCATTCTGAAGAGAGCCATGACATCAGGAAAGTAATACCATGACATGTGATCGAATTGAATTTAAATGAGGGGAGGGAAGGCTGGGCAAGGTCACCTGTCTCATTTTCCTCCAGAGCCATCTGGGGCTAGTAGTCAGATATAGATCAGGAAGACTGGAGATGGCCCTAGAGGCAATGAGAGACCCTGGCCTTTTTAAGCTAAGGTCTCAGTTTGACTGAGGTCACACCCATTCAGTGATTAGATAGCTGTTGAGGTTGGGTAACAATTGGGGCAAAGAATTTCCTCTTTCACCTGGTCTAAAAAATATAATGAATGAATGAATGAATCTGGGAGGGGAAGACCCAGGGTTTCTGACAAAGCAGAAATGACTGACATTTACATTCAATCTGAGTCAATCAAAACC
>JAJPUD010000853.1:392079-458862 GCA_023553655.1 Myrmecobius fasciatus | reverse complement strand
AGGGAGGGAGGGAAGGAAGGGAAGAAAGGAAGGAAGGAAGGTTTTCCAACTGATCAATTCCAAACCAGCTTTACTCAAAAAAGTTGTTATTTATCTTTCATTCTGGAAGTGGACCATGACTTCAGGGAGGTAATGCTATGGCATGTAAGTGAATTGGATTTAAGTTAGGAAGGGCAATCTATGCAAGGCTACAACTGTGTCAAATACCAAAATTAATGCATGACAGTGACATGCAACTACATAAAAAAGAAAGAAATCAGGATGGTCAGAGGACTTAAAACTATATCATACTACTGGATAAAAGAACTGAAGGACTTTAGACTGAAGAAAACATTTAAATGGGTTAAGGTATTAGAAGAGTTATTATATATAAGAAGGATTTTGTTTAGACTTTTTAGGGTAGAACCAGAAGTAATGGGTGAAAATTACTGCAAAACAAATACCAGTTTAATAAAGAAAACAAAATAAACTTCCTAATAATTGAAGGATTCCAAAAGTAGAATATACTAACTCAATAGATAGTGAGTTTTCATCATAAGAAGTTAGAAATTGAATGCTGGCTGATAGTTCTCAGGATTGCTGTAGAAAAGATTTCTGCTGGAGTTAAATAGGATTGCTTCCAAGGCTCAAACTCTGTGGATGTTAATACTAGGCAAGCTGAGGGTTTAGTAGAGATGTTACAAATTCTTTAGGAGGTATTTGGCTCTACCATGGTAATAGGAATGACAAATCTTTCTAACAATGGTCTGCATTAACATAGCTCAATTCCCACTCTGCTTCCTCCCAAGGATATAGATGGAAGCAACATAAGTACAAATAGTAACCCAAAATAAAAAAAAAAAAAGAAATTTAGGAAATCAATGAATTTGAAAAGCATACTCTATATTAAATAGGTCATTAAAGGTCTCTACTCCCACAAGCAACTCACAAAAATTACTTGCAAATGATTTTTTATAGATTTAGCCATTCTTTTCCATTAAGGCCCATTTATCTTAGTTATTACTGTTTATTGTACTGGGCTGTTTTCCTCCATGGAATACCAGAAATTGAATTAAGATCTAAGGACTTCTCAATCTTTCTGGAGTTAAAAATATCCTAATGCTCTGCTCTTTAATACTACAAACATAGAAGTCAATATGAAATCCCTTTGATTATGTATTATGAAATATGAAAAATACTACAATAAATGATACATGGCAGAAATATAATGCTTTATATTCTAAATATATAGGATAGCAATTTAATGAATTTGTTATCTAGTTTTATATGTTCACTACTGTGCAAGCTTAATTTTTCTAATGATTGCAGCCTGTGAGCATATATTTGCATCCAGAGTTAATCAGCAGCTTGCAGTTTATATTGTTCATACCATGTGATCTTGAGCAAGTCACTTAACTCCTCTATATTTAACCTTTCTCTGCTTAATTTCTTCATCTATCAAACAGGGATAATCATGTTAACCATTCATCTCCTCATGGGGATATCATAAGAATTAATAATGGTTGACTAGAAGTCACAAAGAGTATAAAAAGGCTATTAATATTGGAGAAGGAACAAAACTCTTCAATGGAAAATAGATAAAAATCATTATTGACTGACAGTTTAAAAACTTATTTTAAAGAATTCTGATCATCCCATATTTTATCTCTAATATATAGAAATGCAAGCAAAAAAAAAAAATCCAAAAGCAATTGGGAAGAAGGGCATCAACAGATAATGGGAAAACAGTACCTATAACTTCTAGGACCAAAATTAAATTAAAGGTAGTAAATGCCTATCTCTTTAAGGAGACTGAAATTGTTACCTACCCTCCAGATACAAAGTCCTAGCAATTATTTGGCTTGTCAGATTATGAATTTAAAACATTACAAAGAAATAATTAAAAGTCATTAGGCACCATAGCTTCTGCCCACATAGCACCTATCTAAGAGAACATAAATTATATCGTTAGGTCAACATAGGAGAAATGTTAGGTCAGAAGAAAATTTAAAAGGGCATTTTTAAAAGACCAAGTTCAAGGTATAATTTTAGAAGACTTGGTAAAGTGTCAACACAAACACCCTTCAGAGAGGAAAAACAACAATACCCCTCTACTCAAAATGTTGCATAGAGCATCACAGTTAAGTGTTGTGATAGGGTGCTAAACTTGAAACCATGAATCACGAAATCATGGCTCTAAATTCTGTCTCAGACACTAACTGTGAGACCTTGGGGAAATCATTTAATTTCCTGGCTTATGTTTCCTAGAATTGATGCCTTGCAAGATCTGCAAAAGTCTAGCGGTAGAACTGTGATTCTATGGATGGAGTAGTCATTCATTGAGGTTGAACTGAGTCAGGAAAGCCTGACTACACATCCAGTTTCAGACTCTTAACATCTGTGTGACTCACACTTACCCTCTGTCTGCCTCAGTTTCCTCAATTATAAAATAGGATGATAATAATAGTGTCTATTTCACAGTATTGTTGTGAAGATCAAATAAGAAAATATTTATAAAAAGTGCTCAGCACTAGTTCTAGCAGTAAATAAATGTTTATTTGTTCCATTCATTTAACAGACTTTTCTGTCTACTACATGAGATGCACTGCCTAGGAACTAAAGGAGAAACAAAAAATAAATAAGACACAATCACTGGCCCTTAGCATCCTGCAATCTAATTAAGAAATAAGAATACTGCAAATGTTTCTGATTTCATTAGCATATATAACATCAAAAAAGTATCACAATAAAAATGTTGATTCAGAGGATATTAATTGTCTGGAAATCACAGAAAGAAGAAAAGGGAAGTAGTATAGCCTTAAATATCTACCAAAGATAGAGACTTTATTCTACAGATCCAGAAAGTAGGAAGATGCTAGAAAAATTTGGCATAGACATTAGAACCAAGAGAAGATAGTCATGGCCTTTGAATATATTTCCAATACTACAAAAGAAATAAAAGTTATACTTTTGCAATACAGGGAAAATTAGGTAAGTGACTTGAGACTTTTAACAACCTAGCATCTTTGGGAAATCAAGAAAGTAAGTCAAATAGCAGATCTCAAAGTGTCAGTGACAGTTTTGAAATACAGAAAGCCAAGAAACCAACTAGGATAAAGATTTTTCTTATTAGCATAAAGGCAGTACTAGGGAAGTCAGAAAACAAACTGGAAAAGAAGTCTGCTGAAAAGGGAGTTCTATAAGACAGTACTTTTATAATCATACAATAGAAGGTTAAATCCTATGTCTGACAATTGTTATATTACATGAAAGTCACTTCATCATTCTAGACCCCAGGTTTTTCATCTACAAAATGAAGAGGTTGGATAGTAGAAAAGGTTCCATGGTATTTCTACAACTGAAAAGGAGAAAGGAGAAAAACTCAATCTAGGAAACTAATTTGGAGGGAGAAATTATAATATCAATCTGTAAACACAAAGGATAGAAATAGGTTACTAGATGAAGTTAAAATATATTTCTAAATAAAATGATGGGGTAGAATAGAAACTCTGAAAAAGAAAATCAGAAGTCCTGCCTGCACCACATATTCTATCAGAGGGACTTAATTTAACACTAAAATTCATTTTGATATCTATAAATTGCAGGGATCAGACTAGATTTGGAACTTGAAGAGCCTCAGAAGTTGTCAAATTCAATTCCACATTTTACAAGTGTGGGAACTGAGGCACAGGAAGGTTAAATAAGTTGCCCAAGATCACATAGGTAGGAAGAAGGTGACTTCTGTGGGGCATTCCAAATCTCATATTCTATAATTTACTGATATTTATAAGTAGTCTAAATTATTAACAAAAATAATAAACCTAGTAGGTAAAGAGAAAGTGACAAATATAATCAATCAATCAAATATGGCTAGGTATATATTACAGATGAAATAAAATCAGTACGCAAATGTCAGGGTGGCAGAACCAACAAAATATCAGAGTGAAACATTCTTCTAGTCCAAGACAAAATAGGAGGTTGGGAAAAAAAAAATATGTGACACCAGGGTGGAATCTGGCCTAGAGCCTACAGGGATGAAATGCCAGTAGAAGAACTAAATGAAGCAGCAACTTCAAAAGCTCTCAAGGCATAAATGATAACATCACCTGGGAAGCACCAAAAAATCCCAAACCCCCAGAACTAGCTCTGAAAAGAGCAGTGTGAAAAAAAAAAACCTTAATCTTTTTTCCCCCTGAGGCAATTAGGGTTAAGCAACTTGCCCAAGGTCACACAGATAGGAAGTGTTAAGTGTCTGAGACCAGATTTGAATTCAGTTCCTCCTGACTTCAGTCTATCCACTGCACCAACTAGCTGCCCTGAAAAAAACCTTAATTTTGAGACAGTCACCCCACCCCACCCCCAAGAACCATGCTGGGAACATTTTAGTTGCAAGTAAAAGTGAAATAGTGTAGGAAAAAGAGTAAACAATTAAAAAAAAAAAAGAATCCAGCTATAAAAAGCTATTATGGTTACAAGGAAGAACAAGAAACAAACTCCAAAAAAGACAATCAAGTCAAAACAACCAGAAGCAAAGCCTCAAAGAAAAATGTGAATTGGGCACAACAAGCACAAGAAAAATTCCTATAACTAAAAAGATATTTTCAAAATCAAATCAGAGTGGCAGAAGAAAAATTAGACAAATAAATGAAAACAAAGGAAGAAAATTACAAAAAAAAATTAAAATAAATAAAAAATAATTTGCAACTTATTTGCAACTTGGTGAAAGAGGCCCACACCAAAAAAGAAAAAAAAAAAATGAAGAAAATGACTTTTTAAAAAGAATTGACCAAAAGGAAAACAAAAATGTACAAAAGCACAGTGAAAAATTAGAAATGGGTAAGTAGAAGCTAATGGCTCCATGAGACAGCAAGATACAATAAAACAAAGTCAAAAGAAATGAAAATAGAATAAAAAGCTAATTATCTCCTTGGAAAAACAACTGATCTAGAAAACATTGAAAAGAGAGAATTTAAGAACTATTAGATTTCCTCAAAGCCATGATCAAAAAAGGAGTCTAGGCATTATATTTCAAGAAATTATCAAGGAAACCTGATCTGATACTCTAGAACTAGAGGGTAAAATAGAAATTGCAGGAATCTACTAATTGCCATCTGAAAAAAAAAAGTTCCCAAAATAAAAAAAAAGCTTTTTAAATTTTATAGCCAAATTCCAGAACTCCCATGTCAAAGAGAAAATATTTTAAGCATTAAGGGAAAAATCATCCAAAGATCATGGAGCTAGAGGGATCATATAAGATTTAGCAGTTACTACATTAAAGAAACAGAGAATTTGGAATGCAATATTGTAGAAGACAAAGGAGCTAGTATTACAATCAAGAACAATCTCCTCAAAAAGAGTGATTATAATTCTTCAAGGGAAAAAAGAATATTTAATGAAATAACATCCCTAATGAAAAGATCAAAGCTGAATAGAAATTTTGACTTTCAAACACAATTGCCAGGAAGTATTTATCAGTGGATTGGTGTCAACCTAAAAAATAATAGTAAATGATGTTCCTCAGCACTAAGTCTTGGAACCAGTTTCATAAATGATCTGAATTACAAATTCAAGTTCCTGCTCATTAAGTTTGCAAAAGACAGCAAGTTTGGGATAGGTTCATGGCATGAAGAGGGAAAAAGTGGAAATATTTTAGGGAGCTAGGTAAGATTTTTTAAATAATCCCATTAAACAGAAGGGCAAAAAAGGGATAATAAAATTTAATAAAGATGAGTTAGAATTGGAGTTTGTATACATGGAGAAGAAAAACATGCATAAATACATGGTGGGAAAAGATGATCTACAAGCAGATTTTGGCATGCAATAATCTCTAGGAATTAAGCTGACTGGAATCAGTATTTTAAAGCTACAATTAATAAAAGTGAATGCATCACTGGAATGCATAACAATCACATAGTGTGTAATATTAAAAGGTGTTATGGACAGAAACTTAAAAATGATTAAAGTCTTAGAAAAATATGAAGCATGATGAAGGAATATGGAACTATTCATTGTAAAAAACACATGAAAAAAACTTCATATATATGAAAGGGCTCTTAATCAAAACATAGTATCCAGATGTTTCTAATGCTAGGGACAAAAAAAGGAAGGAGAGAATAAACTTTCATTAGAAAGTAAAAGCATTATAAAATTAAAAGTTATAACTTTGGAATAAGTCAAAAAGACAGGTTTTCTTGGGAAAAATGAAAAAGCTTTCTTTTAGGCTATCAGATTCTTAATAGGCAGGTTTCTTTTTCCTATAATTCTCCTTCTAACATAGTTTAAATAGTGCCCATCATGCAAATAGGTGTTGAAGCACTGCTTTTTGATCAAATAGATCATGCTACATAACTAAACTGAATTGTGGTCATGTCTATAGTTGGAAGCCCTTTAACTTCCATCTGACTTCTAGGGTAAATGATTTCATAGAAACAATGAATGTAAATTTCTGCAGCCTAAAAACATACCTGAGATTAATAGAGAATGAGTCAAAGGTAGAGTCAATGAAATTGTCAGAATGAAGGGGGTGGAGATAGGACTGGACTTTCAATGTTGATTCAGTGCTCAAAAGGGGAAAAAAAATGTAAGAAAATAATAAGTAGAGCTAATTATCTTTCCAGCAACTTTGTTGATAGAACTAAAGAATATAGGATTTGTCCTGACTATATTGTTCTTTTGAATGATAGACTAGTTCTGATCAACCAAATCAGTTATCATTGGTTTATTTTACTAATTAAATCTATTTCTACTTCAGATGGTAATAATTAAAACAACAGGAAAACAAGTACAAATGAGAAAAATATATTTTCAGCTCTGAAGTGGCTATTGTATTGACAGGCAAATAACTGAAGAGTTTTATTTTTGTTTTCTAAATTCTCACCCCATAAGCAAGAAAATAGAAGATATGGGCTAAACATTAGTTTTAAAAGAGATAAATAATCTTATGAATTGAGGCTTTTTAGAAATAAACAATAGAAATGAAAAACAACCAGTTACTTCATTCCAAAGAGAAGTCATTTTGAGAAATATTAAGTGATTAAAGAGTGCAAAGTATCAATAATTATAGAATCCAAATTAGTCATTTTAATATCAGCTGGAATTTGTTAATTTAGCTTATGAAATAAAATGACCGAATTGTTAGGAAACTGCTCATTCCCAAACGAAAGAAAAATGATTTCTAAGTAGGATTTTAAAATTCAACATCAGCTTTTTTGTGTGTTCAGTGACCATCAATTCCTTCTTCCAATCCAACATAAAGAACAGAACAAACAGCCCTCATGGACTTGTTTTCTTCATTTTTACAAAGTACAAACACAAATAATTAGGCAAGGTTTTGTACGTAGCCATTGACCAGGAGGAGGGGTTATCTGATAGTAATCCTCAGGTCATGTGCCATGAGCAGAAAATATTGGAATCTCTCTAAATTAAATATAGCAAGTTCACAAGTTGTGTAAGCAATGTTCTTTGAAGATGCCGACTTCATGAGGATAAAGAGCAACAGGTTACATGGGAATGACATTGTTGAAAAAATGTTTAACGTAAACCAGAACTCCTCCACCCAATTTTATGACAATCCTACTATCACACATCTGATTTCTGCCATGGTCATCTATCGCACAGTGGACCAGGCACAAGAAGAAGCAGGTCAGCTCATCTCCCATCCTAAAATTATCCATCCTGCCTCCATTTTAAAACATTTTTGAAGCATAGTTATTATATATCATCTTAAAAGTCACTTGAAATAAAAATTCCTATGAGTGGATCACATAGCTCATCATTCATCCAAGTTTATAGATTTTTATCCCAAATCAGAGTTAGGAAAAACAGGATTCCAAGAGCTCAGGAAACTTAAAAGTTTAGATTAATACAGAAAAAGGACACATTTGAATTTTTCCATTTCAGAGGCTAATGATTTCAGAAGAAATTCAACATATTAGAGGGAAAGAAGAAAGAAATGAAGTCAACATGCTTTTTTTGTTAGTCTTGGATTATGAAATTAAGAGCAATGGCTAGTAAGGACCAATATGACTAAGTGTTAGCATACTTGTGTGTGTTAAGGAATTATGTTCTTTTTCATGGTATTGTCTGTCTATTGTACTTTTTTTTCATATAACTTAACTTTATTTGACCCTACAAAGGTCATCTGAGATATTAGGAAGGGGGGATGGATGTGGAAAGGGAAAGGAATGATAGTTGTTGGCTAAATTTATAATTGGGGAACTGATTGTTTCAGTTAAGATTCAAAGAATACTTTCTTGAAACTTTTAAAAGCTTATATGAAAATTAGGGACTAAACAAACAATAGATGGCTGGAAAGCTGCATTGTGAGAAAACTTAACTTTTAAAAGTTAGTTAACTAAAATAAAAATTCAATGAGCAGACATTGCAAATGTCTTAAAATGAAAAACTACACTGCAAATGTAAGTCAGTTTGGGAAATAAAACTATGCAAGGTCCTAGAGAAGGTGTTAATGACTGTGATAATATATAGCATGTGGGAAACAGATAGGATTTCCAGGTCTGATAAAGGCTCTTTCAAAGAAAGTTTCATGCCTAAAGAAGTGTTCAGTTTTCCAGTAACATTTAATAACTTTTTTATTATCTTACAGTTTTTTTTATATTCAACAAGAGTTCCTTAAATCATAGCTTCAATTTATTAAAAATAGATTCATGGTTTTTCAATGATCTACATTGTGACTATTTTGAACACACCAGTTTAGAATAATCCTGCCAGACTAGCAGAACTGATTTCCAAATATGCAAAAATGCAACAATCAATGAAGAATGAACTTTGATTTTTAAACAATGTTTAAGAGGAAAAAAAAAAAGACTTGTCTTCAGAGACTTTGTTCTTTTTGGTGGTCAGAACATAACAAGAAGAAAAATGCTTTTAAGAAGAATGTATAGGTATCAGAATTTAATGAGCCTCCTGCTTACCACCTAGATTCTTACCTTCAAAAGGTAGCATGGAGTGATAGATAAAAGGCCATCCTTGAAGCTATTATGATCTAGATGGAAATTCTACCTCCAACACAAGCTAACTAGGTAACTATGAGTCAGATATTTAATGTCACAATGTCTCAGATAATTCTCAATACTACAGATGTCTTGTTTATCTGCATTGGTTAATGAAATTTCTATATTGAGTGTCTCAAGACCAAAGAAATCAAATGTTTGCACCCAAAAAATATACTGCATATACACAAAAATTTTGTATATGTGACTAACAAATTATCTATAACAGATACATGTAGGTATGTATATGTTTACATATATATTTTACATATGTATGGATAGATAGATAGATGATAGATGAATCATCACCTAAGAATCTACCTGATGGTAGCATAGTTCAGTTTTTAATATAAGTAATCTCAGGGGAGAAAATGGAAATAGAATTATTTTTCTCAAATATAAATCAAATAAGAGCCCCAACAATTTGGACTATATTGCAAGGAAAGAAATTACTTTCCGCAGTACTATATAATGTTGTCTTTTTAAATTTTAAGATTAGGATAAATGAAACTGTCTACTATTGTATACAGGCTTTTCAATACTAACCTTGATCATATTAAAAGACAAATTGAAATACTAAAATGGAGCTCATAAACACTTACCTAAAACATAGGGAAGACATTTCTAATGAGTTAAAATAAGGTCTTAAATAGTACATTTTTTTTTCAATTGCCTTTCCAACTAACACTCTCCTCAGAACTCAGAAACTAATTCAATGAAGATCAGTTGTCTTTTCTTTAAAAAATAGTTTTTGTTTTCCTTAATGGTACTTATATTAAAATATTTAAAGAAACATTAAGTTTATGATATAAAATGGCACAAACCAATAACCTAGAGAGGCAAGCTGAGCTTCAGTGCAGAATCCTAACATTTGAGGGTTTACAAAAGAACATTCTGGTTTCCTGTTCCACCATCCAATGCTGTGGCAAGGAACAGCACAGGAGAGCCTGACAGATCCTAGATGGAAGAGATACTAGAAATAGAAAGGGAAGGCAAAGATTTTGTGATTCCCTTTCACCCTGACTGCTTTCAGAGCCTCAGCATTTGCCTGAAACACTTAACTACCTTACTTCTCCCCTACCTACTTCTTCCCAGTTGCTTTCTTCTCATATGTGTCCCAATGATTCCCCCAGGTGTCCTGCATAGGACATAAAGGAAGGAGTGCACAGAATAAGAAAACTGGATAAAATAGAAAGAAAAGAATAGGAGAGGGATGACAAAGGGGGGTGTTTTTCATATAGACCAAAGTCTAAAGATTAACATAGCACTAGCTGACTCTGTTTTTACACAAATCCCTCTACCTTGGGCACTTAAGTTTTTGCATGTACAAAATGTAGATGATAACAGATGATTATGAAGATTAGTTGCCTAAAACATTTGTCTAACATAAATCCACATGCAAATTTAATGAAAAATTTAACATAAATGAATACTCTCTCTTTATTTACATTCTAGCATTTCTTCCTTCTCCATGGAGACTTTTTCATACCAAGTAGTCCAGTGATCTTTCCACCAATTCCTTTATATTTATTATATACCTTAAGGTTTTTCCTACTCTTTCCTGAACAAAGCAGCACTTTATTATAAAAGTATGTAATATTATTTATGATATTTCCTCTTTCCTTGTGTTTTTCCCTGTCTAGAAAGCAAGCTTTATATGAGTAGGCCCTGTCTTAGGTTTCTTCTGCATTCTGTAGCTCCTAGCACAATGCAAACCACATAGTAAGTACTCCATTTTCAACTAATTAGACAAATAAAACTTTTTAAAATATATACACACTCCACAATAGCCCTCTATTCCTCATTCCTAGTTGAAAATATAAGTTTATATAGGCAGCTCAGTGGTGCAGGGAATAGTATATGAACTCAGGGTCCAGAAAATATGCCTGTGACACTAACCAAAGGCATGACACGTGACTATTCACTTCACTTATCAAGAGGTTGGACTTGATGGCTTCTATATTCCCAGCTTGAAATCTATAACTTATGATATACTTAAGCTTCAAATTATGAGTCAAAATTTTGGAAAAACATATCTTATGCTTCAG
This sequence comes from Myrmecobius fasciatus, assembly GCA_023553655.1. NCBI lineage: Eukaryota > Metazoa > Chordata > Mammalia > Dasyuromorphia > Myrmecobiidae > Myrmecobius > Myrmecobius fasciatus. Next base: position 447,824 of record JAJPUD010000853.1, on the reverse strand, counting down.
ATTAGCATATTTAGAGAGAAAACTCCTGCATTCCTATTTTTGACCTAAAACCTGCCTCACTTAGTAACCTTAATCAAATCATATAATATTTCCTTCAATTCTCCATCCATAAAATAAGAACAGCATTATGTTAGTCAAATATAGGTGCTTTACTTTTCCCCAAATGTGACTTGAATAAGACCTGTGTATAGTTTCTGATTAGTGGTTATTTTCTCTCTCTCTCTACCTTTGCCTCCTCACCCTCAACCCACATCAGCCAGAGAGATCTTATTTTAAGGGCTAAGTATATACAATATTCAGAGACAGCTTTTTTTGGACCAATATGTACTAGTCTTTCCCATTTGATGGATTTTTTAAAAGGCTTGACAGAATATAATTGTTTTCATAAATTAAACTCAAGAAAAATAAGTTTTAAAACAAAGTATAAATTAATTTTTCATATATTAAAAATGGGAAAATTTTAATTTAAAAATGAGAAGTTTAGAACTTTCGTTTAGATCAATAAGAATATTGCTGTGCCATTATATCAGATTTCCCCATAAGCAGATTCTGATATTGAATTCATTTTTTCCTTAATATAAGAGAGAATCAAAGAATAATATAACAGCATAAATAACACCAGCTTTATTCTATCCTTATGATTTTTCAAATCCAATGAATATCCAGAATTGAAATAATTTACCAACTGTAAGGTTGCTGGTTTAAAAAAATTAGCCTCACTCAATTTAGTGTAATTATTACTTACATGGGACTGCTGATGTTCAAAGGATTTTGCATGATTTTACTCATACTTGCAATATATGGCAGATCTTTCATAATGTTGAAATGCTACATATTTGAAATATGTGTGCAAGTCACAGAATAATCTTTGAATAAAAATCAATTTATCAGTGTTCACAGGATACCTGTCATTTTTCTTAAATTGTAGAAATAATTTTTTTAAGATAAATACTAGAAAAGGCAACCTTCTTTGAAGCTTGTGGTGACGTGGACTAGGTAGAAGAGATGTGGAAAGATAATTGTTCCATTTATCAGTTACTTTCCTGACTTAGGTAAATGGCCCAGCAAATAAACCATAAAGCTGACAAGTCAGTAACTACGGATACATCAAAGAGAGGGCATACTGAATGAAAAAACAAGAGTAAAATGAGGAATCGATTGAATAAGCAATTATTTCAATTTGACAAATATGCCAACCTTAAGAAAAATTGTCCCACAGTGGTCACATATATTTAGCCAACTAGGTATTTTTCTAGATTCCATTGCTTTTCATAGTTATGTGAATTTTTCTTGACCAATACCACCCCCTTGCTATGTTACTCCACAAGTTACTTAGCCTGACATATCAAATAATAATAATAATAATATTTGTGGAGCAAGAGAAAGGAGGAATGGGAAAAGACATTAGACATTCATAAAGAGAATGTCTAAGGATTTTGCTGTAATTATGTTACAGACCCTGTACAAGATCCTGAAGTACAGTAGAAGCAAAGCTTTAAGTGATAAGAGAAAGGGAAGTGACATGGTTTATAATATTAATTCAACTGGAGAAATAAAAAAGTGGGATAGCTTAGGTAACAAGGTCATTTCAGGCCTTCTTGTGAAGAGGTGAGATGCAACCCGATTTTACCCTGACCCACTTCAAGCACTGGGTTTATTTCAAGCTGAGTAAGGACATAACTGGCCCGGTATACAAGCAGATATTGTCCATAGGGGACTTTTCTGCAGCTCGCAGCCATAACAAGTGTACTTTTAAAGCATTATAAGAAAGGATATCAGCACTCAGAGAACCTGAAATCCTATTTTTAAGGAATTTCCAAGGTCCCTTCCAACTTTAATATTCTATGACCCTATGTTAATTGCAAAAAGAAAGATTACAGGGGAATTGTTTCCTCTCTTCCTTACAATATGGTGTGTGTGAAAAGACACAGAAAGAAAATGCAGACCCAAGTATTAGCTCCAGCTCTATTCCTAACTAGCAGTGTTCTCTCTCTGGGCCTCAGTTTCCATATTTTAAAAAGGAGGGAATTGGATTAAATGATCTAAATCTCTTCCAATTTGTAATATTGTGCCTTTGAGACACATTTCCTAAGGAAAGAAACCATGGGTCTTTTCCCATTTACAATCTGCAGAGATCTGAGGATTTAAAAATCACAGAACTGAAGAAATAATCTAGTTTCATTCTTCTTAGGAAACTGAGCACAAGAAACTTTAAGTAATATGCCCAGGAATATTTTGAAGGATAGATCTATAGAATATATTCATTATATACATATATGTCATAGTATAAGTTAGTGATAAACTTTTAAAATACTGAAGTATTTAATTAAAAAGTTTATTTGAATAAATATTTATAACATTACCTCCTTTTCATTTAGAAGATCACAAGATGATAAATTTAGAGATCAAAGTGGCTCCTTTTTAGGGAGTTGTTGCATATTATAAGTGTTGCATATTACAACTACCCAAACATTTTATGATGTATCATTCATATTAAATTTATTCTACCGGAGAAAGCACTAGGCTATGATTCAAGAGAACTGAAATCCTAACCCCACTATTGATCTGCAGCATGATCTTGAGTTAGAAGAGGACAATAATAGGAACTTCCTCCCCACTTTGGAAAACAGCTATGGTATACAGGAAAGAGGCAAAAGGTTTCATTTAGAATATCAGCTCTGACACTTTTAAACTATCACCTTGGGAAGACACTTAATCCTTCTGTTGTCCAATATCCTAATCTATAAAATGAGGATGAATATCTCACCTACCTATTTCACACAGTTGCTATAAACCTTCAGTGAGATAATATAAAAAGCTTTTTAAGAGTAATAATAATATTGATAAAATGTTTATCACATTGCTAAGCACTTCATAAATATTTCATTTGATCTCACAACAACCTTGTGAGGCTGATGCTATTATTATCCTCATTTTATAAATGAGGAAATTAAAGCAAATAGAAGTTAAGTGACTCACATAGGATCACACTACTAGCAAATCCAATTGCTGTTTTTGAACTTCCTGACTTCAGGCTGAGGCATTCTAACTACTGCACCACAAACACTCCATGTGTCATTTATTTTAAGATCAAATAGACAACTAATGCTTCAATTTTTGCAAATGATGTTGAAATTATTTTCAGAAACATTACACTAAAATTTTAGTTTCAAGATGGAAACGAAGTATATGAAACCTAAGACTCTTTGCAATATCTCCTTATGTACAAAACTAGCCTTATTTAGAAATATATCAACATTAAAGGAGATAATTCATATATATGAAAGTGATTTTTATATATAAAGTTATAATGTTTTTTCTTCCCTGCCCCCAAAGAAGTTGACCCAAATACTCCAGATCATATCCTATCACCAGACAACTTCCTTCTGGCAAGAAGAGAATCTCAAAGAAAGGTGGAGATTACAGCCAGATAACTCCACTAAAAAAAAGGTATATCTGAATCAACCCAGTTAGTTATTTATATTGTTTGGATTAACCAGCTAATGAATGGACACACATCTCAAATAATCCACAGAGTTTATAAATAAACCATACCAATATTATCCTTCATTTCTCCTCCCTTATTTGTCTATAGTTCAAAATTCTAAAGAAAAAACACAGAGACTAATTCACGATAACAATGAAATTTGAAAGTGAAGATAAATATGAAATACTCTTTTGAAGAAATTAAATTTCATAAATAAAATCTAAGATAAGTAAATTTACAAATAAATACAGACTATGGCATATAAGTTGTGCTAAACAATATATAACTTCTATTTTTTTCTATCAACATTACAAAAAAATCCCAACTAAAGCACAGAAAGAAAAGCAAAGGCTCATGCTCAAATAATATTAGTTATATAAGGCACTATCAAACAGGAATAGTAAAATTTCTCAAGGACTCATGATCAGAAGCCAATGAATTACTCCGCTCACCACTGTTCCTTCTTTTCCAAATCTTGCAAAGGAGAAGCTAAGAAAAGATGAGCCACATCAAAATCAAAGCAAATAAACTTTGAATTGTTAAAGCTTATATACACTTTGGCTGGAAACAGGATTTCCATGTCCAATCCCAAGTTAGCAAAGTCCTTTTTAAAGGAGATTACTCTTTTCTTCAGACTGGAGTACCCTGAACTATGTCTGGAAAAATAATGACTCCACTACCTTGAAACTGGATTCCGTGTTTCTTCCAGACTTATGTTAACATAAGACACTTTTCCTTATCTTGAGCGAAGAAAAGAAAAGGTTTCAAAGTCCAAGTGACAGGTCATATTCTAATACCAATAAGATTAGAGACCTCCCTATATCAGCTGACTTAGAAAGATTAGGGAGGGGGGAGAATTATTACATTTACTAGTTATTTAGCTAAATCACAAAAGTTTCCAAAATAAAAAACTTCTTCCCTGAATGAAAAAAAAAATTCAATAAATTCCAAAATCAGGGATGATTTTAAAATATGCAAGTTGGATGGGTCCTTAGTGATGATCTAGGCCTACAGCATCATTTTTCAGATAAGGAAGCCAAGGTTCAGAGAGGTGATAGTTTTGACTAAGGTCACACAACTAAGGTGCAACTTTGGGAACCAAAGCCCAGATTTCCCAATTCCCGATCCCACACTCTTTCCACCTAACTCCACTACTCCACAAGACCTATTTAATCTGATAAAAATGTAAATTGCACCTACTTTCATTGAAGCATATAACACTGCCAAGCTAAACTAGATTTAGTGAATAAATTTTATTTAGAATTTTTCAGGAATTAGCTTCCAAAGTTTCAATTTCTATATGCTTTTGATTTCAGTCTCTATACTCATAAACAATTTTTATTTAATATGGGAAAAAATATTCAAATGACTTGTATTTTTTAATGGGATAAGGTGGTATACCTCTGATTTCATTAATATAGGGTTTCTTCTACCAATATAGGTTTGCACTTTATTTAACCTTTATTTCTCCTCCCCAATTTGTCTATAGAGAAAAATTCTTAAGAAAAAAACATAGGGACTAATTCATGATTACAATGTAATTTGAAAGGGAAGGTAAATACAAAATAAGATTACATATAGCAAGATACTAAATTTCATAAGTAAAATCTACATTTACAAATGAATATAGACTATAATACATAACACTTGCTAGACTTCTATTTTTTCTAAAAACACTTTATGTGACATGGATTCTTAGAGAGTTTTCTAGGGATACTGAGTGTTAATTTATCCACAGCAACACAGCCAATATATGTGTCAGAAACAAGATTTGGACTGAGATCTTCCTAATTCCAAGACCATCTCTCTATCCATTATATGCTGCTGATTTTTAATAATCTATTATTATCTAGCAAAAATAAAACAAATATTTATTTACATGACTATATACTTGAATTATATAATTTTTTCTTCTGAAAAGTTCTAGGTAATCTTGTATCTTCTCCATACAAACATACATCTTCACAGTTAATTTTTTTTTTCTTGCCAGCCAACTGATCAGGCCTTTAAAAAAAAAATGATAATAGAGTAGCTCTATGCTCCCAAAAGTTTACTATGTCAAAACATAGAGTTCTAGGCACAGCATTGTGTCCCTCTGGCTAAGTCACAACTTTTCTAGGCATTTTTTCCTCTAAAGAAATTGTGAAAAATTAATGTTCACAAAAACAGACAGATTCTTGGCTCTGAGATCTACTGCATCAGACATGGTAAGGACTTCGCCCGAACATTTCAAAAGCACTTCAAACACAATCTTTCCACTATCATTCTTGTAATGACTCAAGTTTTGTTCAGTTTGGAATTTCTTTTGGCTGTAGGCAAATGAACAAGATCTGAAAGTGGTATCAGGAGATAAGTGGTCTGGATCCCTGGCTCTGTCACAGCCTGTTACTGTTCTTGACCAAGTCAATGAACCTCTTTGTCCCCCAGATTCTTGAAACACTGGACAAACCCTTCAGACTATGTAGAGATTAATGAAATGGACAAATAATACCAAATTGTTAAGAACTTTGAGGCCCTTGAAAAGGAGTCCCAAAGAAACCCTAAAAAATTAACTATTGCACAAATTAGTATTCTGTGTTGGCAGCCTTATCAAAGACCCCAAGAAACTATTAAGAGTCAGGTAGTCACTTATCACTTAACCCTGATTAGATATATATTTCTTTAAGTTTTAGTATGGTAGTCGGGTAGCTTCCCAAAGTTATTTTGTCAGAAGAGACAGAACTAATTTACAGGGAGAACTTTGCTCCAGGGTAACAACATCTGGTAGGTTCAATCTTCCAAGAGGAGTGAGTATTCTACCTCTGGGAACCATTATCCTAGCACCTCCCCTCAAAATCCTCCCTCTGGTCTTTGGGCCACATTATGCAGGCAGGGCTGCCCCTCACCCTCTCTTGATTGCACCCTGTCTCATCCTACTTTGCACAAACTCTGTCCTCCCACCTCCCTTGTGGGACTGGTCTCAGCTATTTTCCCCTATCCCATACTGTATTTCTGTGCCCTGCCTTCAATTGTTTTTGCCTCAGGAACAGGTAGAGTGGAAACAACAGTGGCTTAGAAACCCTTTGATTTTATATAATTTGTAATTATATAAATACCTAATTTAAATATAATTTATAATTATAGATCTATCAGCTCTATACATTTTATGTCAGATCAATGTGATAAGACAATATTTGCCAAATACAAGAGTATGTAAGTAGTTTTAAGTATTAAGAGTATTTAAGAAGTTTAAAAAATACCATTCCATATAAACAATCTGGATACAAACAGTGATAAACAAATATTTCAGTGTTTTCTAGCCTACCAGAAGGTCATCTCTCTAAAAATGGCCCTCCCTAATGAAGATACTTGCACATTTGCACATCTTCACCCCACAGAAATATTGATCCAAGAGACAATACCAAGAACTTGCTGTTTTTTTTTTTTTTTTTTTTTTTTTTGCTTTTTTGCTGAGGCAATTGGGGTTAAGTGACTTGCCCAGGGTCACACAGCTAGGAAGTGTCTGAGACCAGATTTGAACTCAGGTCCTCCTGACTTCAGGGCTGGTGCTCTAACCACTGCGCCAGAACTTGCTGTTTTTTAAGGGTTAATGCTGCTTATATGGCCTTGGACTCCTCTAAGTCAACATAGCCAATCAATCGGCATTTCAATGATTGCTAAATTTCCTCTGACTCTCTAGGGAGGGGTGGGAGAAAACCCTTGCAAAATGCATTTTCTTTGTTTGTTATTCTGGACAAAGCTGATAACGAGTTGCAGCTGCTGTACAGAGTGTACAGCTTGGAGAGGCAGGCCATTGGTTGAACTTAGAGAAAGATGCACCGCAGCCAGAGCTCTGCCTGGGGCTGAAGACTACACTGCTCCGTAAATTGGACCGCAAATTCTGCTCCAGCGCATGCATATCATTATACAACATTGTGTGCTTAGGGAATAGTTTGATTGGCCAACAAAAAGTCTCTAGGGGAAAGAGATTTAAAAAAATCTCACAGCTCAGCTGAAATAGTTACTCAGTCTTCTAACCTGGGGAATTTGCCTCTGTCCATCTCAGTAAAGATTTTTCTAATCTAGCAGAAGGAGCCCCTAAAAGCACCACTCTCTCCTGAGACCACCAGAGCCCCAGGGGGTTCGGGGCCTTCAGCTATGCTGGAGGCCTCACAATTCATACTGTTAAACTGCTTCCTACAACTCTAGCCTTTCATCTGGCCCTGTGCTTGTATTTAATTGCTGTTTTGCTATATAATGAAGTTTTGGGAGAAAGGAAGGGGAGTCTTGTGCTTGATTCTGTGTCAAATAAATATAAAGCAATTTTTTTTTGTCTTTCTCCCTTCCATATAAATTTGAAGCTAAAATAATCAAAAGTGTGGTATCCTCCCTATAAGATTATTTGCTTTACACAGGATGATTGGGATAAGCCTTGAAAGGAAAAACCAACTTGTGTTAAAATAATTCTATTTAAAGCAGCTGTATTTTCACAACGGAAAAATAAAATGGCATAATTCATTCTAGGAAGCCAAAGACATATATGCACATAAATATATGCATCGTATTTTTAATTTGAACCTGTGACTTCATCTGTACAAAGAGATCCAGGAAAGGAAATTGCCTTTACTAAAACAGATTAGCAACTGTTCTCCAACTTTCATTTTAAAGAGTTACCTGGGGCACTGAAATGTTAAATGAATTACTCAGGGTCACACAGCCAATATGTGTGAGATATGTGAAAAATAGAACCTGAATTCAGGTTTTTGTTTCTGAACCTGGCTTTCCAGCTACAATACAATGCTACTATACTATACAATTAGTATATAGACACATCTATATACTAATATGCATATATATGTATGTATATGCAAATGCACATAAATGTGTATATACACAAAATGAACATAGATGAAACTGCCCCTTTAAACTTCACAATCTTCACTGAAAGTATTACCACAGGACATCTCATAATTACCTATGCCAAGATATTATTGGCACATATAAATACTGTCTGGGCAGGGTAAAAATTGTAATTCTACCATGGGGGATTCAGACTTTCAAAATAAAAAAAAAAAATTTAAAACTCCCTGCAGTGCTTTTTATACTCACTCTGTGTCCTATAATATGCTAAAGATTTTCTGGTGCTCAGGGTCACAGAATATCGCTTGGTTAAATAACTGTCTTATTCCCATGTCCTGAATCCCCACAGAATATCTTACAACTTGCTTTCCTAAAATATAGACCTAACAATGTCATCCCAACTTTGAGTCTCTCTTGCCTTTAGGATAAAACACAAAATCTTCAGACTGACAACCAAGGTCCTTCACAATCTAGTTTCCACTTATCTCTCTCCCTTTTTCCCTTCCCTTCCCACTTTCCTTCACACACTCAAACTGTCATCTAGATATATTCACTCATACTGTCATCTAGGTTTATTTCCTAGATTGTAGAAAGGGCCTGCAGTACCCTGGTACAGAAGAAAATGGGGCATTTCTATGTCATTCAACAGTTAACAAAAGGAGTCTTACTTAGCCTTAGTGTAATATGGCATTTAGTTTCCACAGATGTGACCTTTTTGCCTCCATCAGATATGTATGTGATCCACAGGGCAGAGGCTGGTAACTTGGCAGACCCTGAAATATCCCACCAAGTCAGAAGGAGTCTGTTGGCATTGTGGGTGTACTTTTTTATGCTCTTAGCTGTCTAAGAAGCCATGAGAAAACTATATTGCAGGGGAAATGGGCATTGAACCAGAAGCTGGTAAGCTAATTAAGTTTTAAGGACAGATCCCTTGCATTTTAGAGGAAGAACTAGTCTAAACTAGATTAAACAAGTCAGTGTCTACTCTGTCAGGTATTTATCCTATTACATCTTCACATGATGCTTTATTTTCTATCCATGTGCCTTTGCACAGATGGTACTCCACATCTGGAATGTACTATTTTCTTATCTCTGCCTGTGAAATGATTATGTTCTCCCAAGTATCATTTCCTACATAAGAACCTTCCTTATCTATTAAACATTCCCAGCTATTATTTCCTTTTAATGTTACTTTATAGGATTTAATTATATTTATATATAATATATTTAATGTTAATTAATATATGATATAATTAATTAATATAGATTAATATAAGCTCGTTGAGGGTATGGATTGTTGGATCCCAGCACCTAATACTGAGCTAGCATCTAATTAGTGTTTCCTGAATTAACTGGGTACTTATCATATAACTACCCCTTGACTTCAACTACATAATATTACAAATATTTAATGATATCATGTAATTAAAAGCACATTAAAGTCATTGTATTTTAACCTACTTACAACTGCCACATCTTCCCGTTGTCCTTTGCATACTTGAAATTCTGATTCTTCAGCATTTGTTAAGGGTTTATGATTCAAAGTCATATAACATCACTGAGAGGATGCTAAAAGAAAATGTGAGATTTCCTTCAGAGTATAGCTTGGGATCACTGAAGGCACTATATAATTTGCTAAATGTAATCCAGTCTGTTTGCTCTTTTATTGTCTAGCATTCTTCTCCCAGCCCTGCTCCTGACTTCCAGACTTCAAAAACATGACTGCTGCCATCTCATCCTGGAACTTCCCTTAGCACCTGAGACTTCCTTGCTCTGCAATATTTAACCATCCCTACAGTTTTCTCAACCTGGAATATAGCACTGCAAAATCTGGCCCCACTCCCTTGATGATTTCCTCCTAGAGTCTCCATTAGATTGAGAACTTCTAATTGTCCTTCATTCACTTCTCAGCTCTGCTCCTGACTTCTAGACTTCAGAAACATACCCCTGTCCAGATACCTTAATTTCCCATACTCCACATACCCATTTTCAGCTTCCTTTTGTGTGCTTTCTCTCCTTCCTCCACACCCCATTAAAATTTAAGCTCCTTAAGAACAAAGATTGTCTTTCTTTTTCTCTTATATTTATACTGTCAGTGTGTAGAATGGCACCTGACACATAGTAAATGCTTTAAAAATGTTTATTTCTCTCCTTCCTCTAGGTCTAGTTCATTGCCCATTGGTGGTCCCTACCTAAGATAGATATACTGATGAACTAACTCAGTGGGTTGCACATATACCCCTTTTTCTCCTCTTGTGGATACAACCACTTCATTGGTACAGATCCTCATTAACTTATCTTTGAATTGATGCAATAGCCTGCTGGTGGATTTGCCAATCTCAAATTTGCAATCCATCTCTAACCCAATCACAATCCAATTCATCCTCCATTCAGCCACCAAAGCAATTATCCTAAAGTGAGAGTCTAGTGGTTTCCTAATTGACTCCAGAAGCAAATAAAAAATGCTCCTTTTGGTATTCAAAGCCCCTCATAACCTAGCTTTCCCTTACCTCTTCCAATCTTCTTATACTTACTCTTTCTGTCAAGCAGTCTTTGATCTAGTGACTTTGCCTTCTTTAAACAAGAAATTCCACCTATAAGCACTGGTTTTCTCTGACTTTTTATCATGTCTGGAATACTCTCCTTCTTTATCTTCACCTTCTGGCTTTCCTAATTTCTTACAAGTCCCAACTAAAATTCCATATTCTACAGAAGTTTTTTCCTAGCTCACTAAATTATAATGCTTTCTCTCCAATAATTGTGTCCTAATTAGCCTGTACAACTTATTTGTACATATTTGTTTGCTTGTTGTCTCCCCCAGTAGAAAGTAATCTCCTTGAGGACAAGGACATATCCCAACACTAAACACAATGTCTGGTACATAGTAGGCAATGTTTATTAACTGACTCATTAACACAAATGCAATATAATATAATAACACTGACACTAACACTGGAATGTAATATAATATTCTGTTAAGAGGCTACAACTGATAGCAGCCATGCTATTTCTTTTTTACTGCTATTTGGGTCACATGTAATTTTGAATTTTCTAAAATCAAAGTGCCCAATGGTCCACTATTAAATTATTAAAACAGTAAATAAACATTTTATAAGCACCTACATCACAAAGAAAATGTTGGTATTAAAGAAATAATAAACTTTTGAACCAGTAAGTAGCTTAGAATCATTAAAATCAATGAGTAATTTACAAAAATCAATTCAGTACAAATTATTTCTACTCAACTCCGGATCCAAATTTTTGACCTTTATATTTTGCCTGTCCACAATACTTTTAAATTAACCACATCAATGGGCAAACCACAAAACTTTGTCATATTCTTGTAAGATGCATTTTTCATCCACTTTGGTTTTTTAATGACATCTTTCAAATAATTATAGCTTTCATTAAGGTGGTTTATTGTATTCCAAGGTTTGATGCATATAGCACAATGTTATGTGTGAAAGGGAGCATTTAAAAAGAACCTTGGACTCCAAAGGAAAGACTTTTTTGTTGACTAGACTTCCCATAAGACTTCCTCTACAATTTTGATGAATACCAAATATGAGCATATGTCACCCTATTTTTTTGTGTCACCTGGCATTTATACTTAACAATTCACAGAAGTAAGTGAACTCCCCACTTATCTCTGCCATAGAATATCCTACTTAAAAAATGTGTGGAATAAACTCTTTTTGGAGGGTCTTCCTAGATATATTTTTGGTTAAGAGAAATTGATGATATTTAATCAACAAACAATAAACATTTGAGGCATTTACTATAAATTTCTTGATCAGTTGTGTTACTATAAACATGTGATCCAATATAGAAAAAAATAACCCTACAAAAATCTGCTGGCTCTCTTCTTCCATTTCAAAGATACTTATAATAGGAAAAAAGGCATTTGAATTTGCATGATATACACATGATCAAACAGTTTATATTTAATTTTCTCCAAAAAATAAACATGGATTTATTGGAAAAGATTTCAGAGGTCATCTGTGCCAACTCATATGAGCCTAAGTAAGATCTCTTCTTTAATGTAGCAAAGAAAGAGTCATCTCACTTTTTATAAAATTCTCCAGCTATAGGGATAGTCTACTCATATAAGGCTTAGTGGAGAGAGAACTAAGAATCAAGAAGTCTTGGGTACAAATCCCACTGCTAATGCTAACTGGGTGACCATAAATAAGTTCCTTGGTTCCTCTGAAAATCACATTTCTTTCTGTAAAAAGAGAATAATATTCTTCATGTATCTACCTCCCATATGCAAAAAGCTTTTCAAACTTTAAAGTGCTATATATTAAAATATTTAGCTGTATCCGAGATCCCATTGATTGGGATATTTTCTCCATTGATGCACATCACAACCCATCTATTCCTGTTTATCCTATGCAATTCTTGTCTATATACTTCCATGAGTTTGCAATAGAACAGTCTACCTCAAAGTGCTCGAAGTCATCCTCACTTTCATCAAACATTTACTCTTCATCCTTGCCATGTAACCAAACCATCTTCACTCTCAATCATGTTTTTAACTATTATCAAAAATCTTTTATAAATATATATTATTAAATTATTCTAATGACTCTATTAGGAATGTTTTCCTTAAATCACCTCTAAATTTGATTCTCTCCTACTTTTGTCTATTGCTTCTAAATCAACCCTTTGGTGTCAAGAAGATCAAGTATAATGCCATTTCTACATGACAGTTTCAGATTCATGAAGAAAATTCTATCTTCTGTAAAGCTGTTCTTTTCCAGGTAAGATATTGATAATTTCTTCAATTGATCCTTATACAGAAAGAATTTGAGGATGTTAATGCTCCTGAATGACCTCTTCTAAATGTTTTTCAGCTAATCTATGTCTTTCCTAAAATATGGCATCCTGAAGTAAATTCAAAGATTTAGCAGTTTTTTAAAGCTATTTTTTCAAATAAGAAAGGCAACCCACTGAAGAAACTTGGGAAAGACATGTCTATTTGAGTTATTTTTATAATAGTGTTTATAGACTTGCCATGATTCAACCATGTGTTCTCATCAACTTTCCCCTTTGAACTGAGAACTAGTTAAGCAAATTAAGTTAAAAGATTCAATGCACAATGGGGTCACAATCAATTCCTCACTCTTACTCACCTGACATATTTAATTCATTATTATAACTCATTGTTTCTACTTTCACATATCCCTCATGGCCTCTTCTCATGTCCTCTCACATAAACTATTACAATGGCCTTCTGGTTAGTCTCCTTTCCACAAGAATCTCCCTGCTCTAATCCATTCTCCAGTCAACTATTAAAACAATTTTCCTAAAACACAGGTCTGACTACATCATCCTCTACTTAATAAAGTCCAGTGGCTCCCTATGACCTCAAGAATCAACTATTAAATCTTCTGATTGATGTTCAAAGTGCTTTACAAACTAGCTTCTTCCTTTCTTTCCAGTTTTCTTACATTTTACTCCCCTCCATATATTTTATAATCCAGCTATACTGACACCTACTCTTCACCCACCAACACCATGAATTTATAATATATACCCCTAAGTCTAGAATTTTCTTTCTCTTTATTTTTACTTTGTGACTTTCCTGACTTCATTTAAGACCCAGTGTAAGTTCTACTTTCTATTGGTCCTTCCTAACTCCCATTACATGGTTATTTATTTTGTTCTGAGATTATTTCCCATTTGCTCTCTATATTTCAAGTATGTACATAGTTATTTAAATTTTTCTCATCATTAGAATGTCAGTTCCTTCAGAGCAGTAACAATGCATAGCAGTCTAACACATAGTAAGTGTTTAGTAAATGCTTTTTTGACTGACAGACTGTGGAAAAAATAGAACTAAGTTAACCAACAAGAAGACTACCATAACTTCAACATGACTAGTACAAAGCTATGATCAAATAAAATATTAGGAAAGAAGGAATGATAGAGCAACTAAATCGAATGAGTTGTAGGAAGGTGGCAGCTCTCATCAACAACTTTATAGACAGTAAATCTCTCTCTCATTCTAGACTTTTGGACACCTAGAGAGAGAAGCTTAACTTCTAACTCCTGAGAGTTAAAACCCTGCCCTCATCACAGTATATGGGCCCAACTCTGCTGATCAGACAAGTGAGTAAGAACAAGCAAGGGAAACTTCAATGAAACATGGTAGCATGGTTGTGGTGAACATAGTGTTTTCTTGTTGTCCTTTTGTATCTAGGGATAAGTTTTCATGCCCTGTGAATGTTTTCCTCAAGGGTCTTATGTCTAGTTAAGCTACTGAGCTTTCTGACCTTTTCCATTTCTTTTTTTAGTGGAAAATGTCAAGATAAATGTAAAATGCTTTCTTTTTCTTTTAAAATTTCATTTTGTTTTTAATTCATGGAATAAAACAAACATTTCCATAACTTACTACAATAAAAAAGATGACTGCATATAAAACTGCAAATCTATTATAACTTGATATTCTTATTAACATATAATAAAGTTATAGAAATTTTTTTTCTTTCTTCTCTTTTCTACTGTCACTCTTGCCATAAAGATGGTTACCATTAGATACTAATATATGTCACATATATATAATATGTATATATACATATACATATATATGTAAATGTGCATATATACATTTGTTTGTCTATATATGTAAATACATAAACATACTTTTCTATGTAAACAAGTATATATATGTAAAATATGCTATATATAGTTCTATTTACCATCTATTTTTTCTCTGGATGTAGATAGCATCTTTCTTCATATGTCCTTTTTAGTAAATTTGTCAAAATGATTGATTGTCAAAGCCATTCTTAAAACAATATTGCTGTTACTGTATGCAATGTTCTCTTTGTTCTGCTCACTTCACTCTTTGTTATTCCATGCAAGTCTTTCCATGTTTTTCTAAGATCAAAATAACAAAAAATAAAAATAAGTAGAAAATACTTTCAATACATTACTAAACATTTCCTTTCCTTTAGGGTATGTCTGCATACGGTAATGTCAGAGGCCATGGGGCCCTAACAAAAACATTGGTACTATGAAAATTATGTCCCAATTCCCATCTATAACCTAAGTCCTGATTCAGACTTCAAACAAAAATTGGTAAAGAGGAGGAGTGGACATGAAAGATGCTGCTTGGCTCCAAGTATAGCAGGAATGCCCAATGCATGTTTCTGAGGCAATTGTAATGGCAAATGTTTGCTTCTACCTGAACCTACCATCTTAATAATCACTAATTCATATTCCAATAACAGGAATGGGCACAGGTCAGGGTGATCTAACATTCAAAACCCAATTATGTAAAATTACAGTCCAGAAGTTATGCTTACTATAGAATAACTGATCTGCTGAAAGAGAATTCTCTATTTAAAGCCTATCTACATCTGAAGATAAATTGTAGCTGTTTTCAGATATCCGAAGCACAGATATAACACTGCTTCTGTTCTGATGAATAGACAGCAATGGGGGTAAACTACTGGAATACAGCAATGACCTTGGTCTTGAAGGGAGCAATCTCCCTGAAATTATTTTTAAAAGAGTATAAGAGGCTGACAAGGAGAATTTCCTCATAAAATTAATGAGGTCATAGGCTTTGTTTGAGACTTTGATTATAGCTCATAAATTGAGATGGGATTGATTGGCTTTACTATTGTGAATTAAATAGGGATAAATTATTTCATTTATACCACCAAACAATTACACATTAGAGGCACTCTTTTGCATTGCTCTATAAAAAGAGAGATGTGTTGCAGAATCATCCTTTTAGGTCTCTTTTACTATTTGGAGGACAAAGCAGACAGCAATAGTGCTAAGGATAAACTAGTGCTAGGAGAGAACTGTGCAGGTGTCCTTCTTCCCAGTTCCCTAAGACTAATGACACTTGTGTGTGCTTTTAGTTTTATCCACATTGCCTTAAAGGAGAGTTCCTGAGCTTAAAACTCTGGAATCTAGGCTTCTAAAGAGCAAAGGAAGAGTTTCTGGGAAATGTCAGTTTTAGGGTTATCTAAAAACTCTAAGAGAAGATTTGAGGATCCAGGCAAAAAGAGAAAGGAGAGTTCCTAAGAAGCACTGGATTGAAAAGGAGAATGCATTCATCCCCAAGCACTAGTGAATCAGCAAGGGATGAAGCTGGATAGGAAAATACAAAATATCTGGAAGTTGCTCTCCACTGTTACCATGAGTTACCACAAAAGCCAAAATCATCTGATATTTAAGGGATTGCCTTCCAGAAACCTAGAGTTGATTTCCCCATTGGGGTTTCCAAGTTGTCACCCATGCTGGATAGCCTTTAGGATGAAAATGGAACTCAACAAAATATTAGGCAATTTTATTTGTACTTCTTTGCCAAAAAAAAATCTCAAGTTCTTGGGGCAGTGCTATAAATATAGTAAGCCTTTATAGGTTCCTAAAGTGAATGTAGAATATCAGAATATTGCCACTCTGACATGGTTGAATTCATTTCCCTTGCCACAGAAATCTAAACCACAGTGTTTCACTATGAGTTGGGAGAGGGGGAAAATTTGAAGAAAGACTATTTAGAATCCTAAAGAAAGGTAGAACTCTCAAGTTAGAGAGATACTGTGATTCCATTACATGGAAGTCTGTGAATTTTAAATATATATATACACACATACACATATATACAAATTTCAAAATAATACTATGTAATACTATGTATTTTGCTTTACTCCTTTAAAAAGCATGATTATGAGAAGGGATTAGTCAAATTGTCAAATAAATCCATGACACCAAAAAAAAAAAAAAAAAAAGATTAAGAACCCCTGTTTATGCAAGACTCTGCATGTGCAAAGATTACAAAGGCAGATGTTGGAATGGTCTTTAGTTTTTGCTCAATATTCCAGGAAGAATAGAAGGGAAAATTCAAAAAGAGAAAATTTTAAGAACGCTTTGAGTTGTAAAATATAAGACTTCATTTATAGAATACAGATGACCTAACAGAAAACAGCTAACCAAAAGCAGTATTGGCCATGTGGGATAAACTCTTACAGGAAGGGGCTCCAGCAATGCCATTCATCATGCCAGCTACTCCTAGAGACATGGACAAAGGACATTCTGGTAGGAATCATTCACTTCCTCAGGGATAACAGAAAAACAGTTCACCCTCTTACTACCACTGCCAGGGGAAGGAGAAAGAGATGGATCTTAAAAGGAGGATGCTTTTGACATAACAGAGGAGCCTGGCTGCTGGCAAGAAGAAGGAAAGCAGCAAGTAAAGCAGCAGCTCTGGTCATTAGCCCTGATTAAAAAGAACACTAGATTTTCACAGGGGTGACCAGGTTTTCTTTCACGGTGTTTGGAAACTACTGTACCTCTGATTGCACTGTATATACAGAAACCTCTCTCAAAAAAGAGAAAGGATTTAAGCACAGTGGGACAGCATGGCTAAAAGGAGCAGATGTTACTGGATAATTTCCAGTTTATATCAGTTAATGTGTTTCTCTTGAGGGACTTCCTATGCTTAGCCATGCTACTAAGTTAAAACATAGAAATGGAAGAAATTTGGAGAAACTATATCACAAAATCAGTGGAAACTTTGTTCTTGATCACCCTGGGTCATCTATAAAAAAGTCAGGCGACCATGCTATGAAGGAAATTGATCAACAAATTGGTTTTTTTTTGTTTCTGTCTATCCTCAAAACTTAACAGTGTTTTATACATAGTAGGTTCCTGATAAATGTTTATTTAATTGAATTATATCATATAAAATGCAATGTAATGAGAGACAGAAAGGGACAAGGTTCTTTACCTAACCTCACCCCTCACATTACATATTTTTCCTTATTATTATTTGTCAAGTAGAGGTTAGGAAGAAGAAGAGAGATGAAAAGGAGAAAGAAATGGTAATTCACATTTTCATCATTGAGATACTTTTCTGATTGATTTTATGGCATTTTTCCATTTTCTGTTTTGTGAAGAAATTTGCATTATTAGTTTACTAAGCTATAAGTTCCTAATTAAATTATACTTTTTCTTGTTGCCTATAAGTTGAAGTTAAGAAGTATGCCTGCTGGGGGCAGCTAGATGGCACAGTGGATAGAGCACCAGCCCTGAAGTTAGGAGGACCTGAGTTCAAATCCGATCTCAGACACTTCCTACCCTGGGCAAGTCACTTAACCCCAATTGCCTCAGCAAAAAAAAAAAAAAAAGTATGCCTGCCTTTCTTGCATTTCTATCTCTATTAGAACCCATTCAATGAATGCCTTATACACAGCTAAAATTCAATTAAAAAAAACTGTTGAATACTTGAATAATTTTTTCTTGAATATACATTTGATACAATGTAAAAAATAAATTGATAGAATACTTCAGTTACTCAAAAGCCTAAAGCCACAATAGAAATAATCTTTCCTAACCAAATTTGTTAAAAATATGTCAATTGCATTTCATTATGTAGAACTAAATTATTTTAGATCCTGTAACAATCAAAAATGTTGACCGTAAATAAAAAAATCAACTAGTTCCCATGACTAGCAAAAGTGAAATATATATTAGCAAATTTATGAAGACGTGCAAGTCTATTACCATAATTCTTCAAATTATCATCAGGGTCCCTTGACTGTCTGTAAAGTTGGCCTTATACAGCCATGCCAGAAAGAATAAGGAGAGCTGAGAAAGTGTTGCTAAAGCTACAGACATCTATGATTTTCCATACAAAGTCATCACCCACAGCTGTCACTGACCTTGTGAAACATCCTTGTCCTACCTTTTGGCATATTGTAAGCCCTGAGACTTCAGGCATCTTGTAATGCAAATAAATCCACAAGATTTTACAAAAAATATGCAATAGATGGGAATACCAATATAGAAATATAGTCTTCCGGTGAAATCAAAATCAAAATCCCAGGACTCATTGTGATTTTGAAGAGTCTCAATTGATTTTCTCCTTCCAACATAAACACACAAATAATTCTAAAGCCAAAACATAAGGAACAATGACCTAAAAGCCAATTTTATCATCAGACATCCCCAGTGTTAGAAAACAGTATTCCTTTTTCTACTTACTACCTTTTTAGCCTGAGAAATTTTTACATAATCTCAGGTATATAATAGATATGCAAGTCAAACATTTACAGATAATAATATCATAATTTTATGATCCACACATTCAATTATAAGACCATATATGCAATCACAACCCACAGTTTAAGAAGTTGGGCTCTAGGTTAACCACTCTCCTTCCAGGTAATAGTAATAGATACAGAAATTGTTGGCCATCACATAAACACATCACTATTAAAAGGGAAAAAAAAATTAAAGCTAGTTCTATGATTTCGTTGGTTTAAGGAACTTCTGATAAATAAATTTTTATCAGTGGTCTATAACTTATGGAATGAAAGGGTTTCTTGGGATAATTGAGAAGTTGAATGACTTGTAAGAAATCCCACAGCCAGTAAGTCAAAGGTAGATCAAAAACCCAAATTTTCTGATTCTGAGGCTCTCTGTGCACTGAGTCACCTTGCCAACATGCTTTAATGTCTCTGCAAGACTAGCTTTCACACAATAGCACTGAATGGAATCATTTCAGGTCATTTACATTATTGTCCATTTTAGGACACAACCTCTGTCTTACAGATTTCCCATCAGTCAATATGTAGAGAAATAGAGTGGATAGAGTCTATTATATAATTTCCATCTTGGAAATAGTGTTCTGAATACTATTAATATTATAGCTGAATAGAGATTAAGACATACTCCCCAAACATTCTAGAGAAGATTCAAAGTGTCAGTAAGTTAGCACATCCATAATTTCAAAAAGAATTTTTGGCAGGTACCATTTAGAGGTGGCAGATCTATGATTAGAAAGATCAAAAAAACAGCAGGTCAGTTATAGAGCAAGTTAATAATCCTGTATACAGAAAAGCTGCAAAGCCTATATTATTCAGGGCTCAAGATTGAGATAAGCAAAAATCAAGTCCTCAATTACATACAGAAGTTTACAAGAAATAAAAAACAACAACACCCCATAGTCAAAACATTTCCCTAATTAATATACTTGCTTCCTTTATTACTTGCATTTAAAAAAATTATTTGACAATTAACAGCCACAAATTCAAGTTTATAACAGATCTTTAAATATTAAAACACTGATGTGCCTCCATAGCTTATCAGTATTTCAAAATGCTCAAGTTTAAGAAATTCCTATTCAAATGAGTATAACTTCTTTTAGGAAATGAATATTGAATTTTATATCGTCTTGGGTTGATGGAGTGCGTGCCTAAATTTTATGACATTTTCTCATATTATTTTTCCCTTACCTAAAACAAACAGTAAAATTTTCAATTGTTTTCCTTTTTCTTGAAATTACAAACTTTATTATATTATCTTCTGATTAGGTCTGAATCAAGTAAAATGAAAAGGTTTTAAAATTTCTAAGCAACATAATACCCTCTTCTTTCTTAGAGAATTTCAGAATTATCAGAGAAAAAAAATCTTTTCTTTTTTCAAAAATTTTATGATAGGAGCTATCTGCAGCAGGCATTCAAGGTTGCCCAATTTTGATATCCAAATATTGGCATATTGCTATACCTCAGTTTCCCTGTCTCAGTTTCCCTGAATTGTTCTGCCTCAATTTCCCTGAATTGTTCTGCCTCAGTGGCAACCCCCCTTCCTGGCCATTAGGACTGAGATAATTAGGACTGGGAGCTCTGACCTCTAGCATTCTAAAGAGTTATAAAATTCCAGATGGCTTATCTCAAATACTTAGATGGCCCCCTTATCTTTCTGGTCTCAGACTCACAATGCATCCTAGCTTCTTCCCAACTTATCAGAATTTATGATCTTTCCTCCATACCCGCAACCTATCAGAAATGAATTTATTTATGGTCCTTTCCTGGAACTTCTATTCCCCTCCCCTCTTTCCCCACCTCTCCCCACCAGTGTTCTATCCTCCCCTTGCTTTTGTTTCCCCGATCTCTGGAGCCCTATAAGAGTCTCTGGAATCCCTCAATCATCACTGGATACTTTGAGACAAGAGTCCTATCCAGTTGGCTGGCTAATATGGCTACCAGGCCAAACCATCAGCAAGCATCATATGTAATGGAGTCAAACTAGAACCATTCCCAATAAGATCAGGAGTGAAACAAGGCTGCCCACTGTCACCATTATTATTTAATATTATCTTAGAAATGTTAGCTTTGGCAATAAGAGAAGAAAAAGAGATTAAAGGAATTAGAGTAGGTAATGAAGAAACCAAATTATCACTCTTTGCAGATGATATGATGGTATACTTAGAGAACCCTAGAAACTCCACTAAAAAATTACTAGAAACAATTCACAACTTTAGCAAAGTTGCAGGATACAAAATAAATCCACATAAATCATCAGCATTTTTATATATTACCAATAAAGTTCAGCAGCAAGAGATACAAAAAGAAATTCCATTCAAAATAACTGTCGATAGTATAAAATATTTGGGAATCTATCTGCCAAGGGAAAGTCAGGAACTATATGAACTAAACTACAAAACACTTTCCACACAAATAAAATCAGACCTAGTCAATTGGAAAAACATTAAGTGCTCATGGGTAGGCAGAGCGAATATAATAAAAATGACAATACTACCCAAACTAATTTACTTATTTAGTGCCATACCAATCAAACTCCCAAGAAATTATTTTACAGATCTAGAAAAAATAGTAGCAAAATTCATTTGGAAGAACAAAAGATCAAGAGTTTCAAGAGAATTAATGAAAAAAAAAGGCTGATGATGGTGGACTTGCACCACATCTAAAACTATATTATAAAGCAGTGGTCATCAAACTCTCCACTATTAAAATTATTAAAAATCTTTAATCTCTATCTTGCCTCAGTTTCTCCAGCATTACAATATAAAAACCCACTTCATAATATTTGTACAAATTAGTAGCTTTTAATAACTAGAAGTAGTTAAACATTCTAATTTTATAGGGTCAAATTCATATTTATAAGGATTTTTCCCAGAATACATATGTACATGCCTACTCATATATGAACATCATGTAGATATATTGTGTATGTAGAGATTTTATCACCAAATTAGATGAGGTATGAATTTTTCAAAAGCTTTTGAAGATATTTACTGTTGAACCAAAAAGGACCCCATAAGTTTCTCATGAGAACCTGAACTTAGCTGCCTCACATACTTAGATCGAAGTGACAAGCATGACCATAGAGTGACCTTGCCTATTTTTGTTCTTTTGCTTACTTGATTCATCACACCTGCAAAGTGTTTTCCAAAATAGGATCAGTCATTGTTCTCTGAAATTATTGACCCTAGAAAGTTCCTTTAAATCCATCCCCACCATTATATACATCCCAAGTCCATTCCCACCTTTCTATACATCCTGTTAATTGCTTTACGCTGTGAAAAACATATTTTCTTGTGTAACATGATAAATAAGGAAATTACCTAACTGCATTCTTGTTGCTTCTGTTATCACCTGCTTGCTTTGCTAGTTACAATCCTATATAAGCTCACTTCACAACTCGTTCAGGAGCCAGTGTTTTGGACCATAGTCTCATTTGATCAGCTAGCTTATATATTAAACTCTCCACTTTAAAATTAAACTAGTATCTACTTGCCTCAGTCTCCCTGGTACTGCGTTACAAAGTAGAGGAGCTATAATCTATATCATGAAGGGGGTACTTATGCTAAAGAAACCACAAATCTCTAAATTAGTAATTGTGTACATGCAAGATTATATAATCAATAAGCATTTATTCAATGCATACTATGTGGCTATACTATACTATCTTTTGGAAATACAAAAATCCCTGCTCTCATAAAGCTTACATTGTAACTGGGGAAACGATAAATATATATATATATATGTATATATATAAGTATATGCAAAATACAATTAATGGGGCAAATAAGAGCCATGCAAAAGGTCATGTCCCTGCTAGCACCCAGTGTCTAGATGGTCCATAGAGTAGGCACTGACAAAAGACTTTTGTTGAATTTAAATAGAATTTAAGTGGGTCTTTGTTGCATTGGATCCTACCTAGTTGAATTCCCATCACTACTCCCAGAAGCAAGCAGGAAGGGGGTTGTTGAATTCTTTGTGGAATTCCTTGTATTGACAAACTTATCATGACCCCACAGTTACTGAATTCAATAAGAAGGCCAAGTTATGAATTCAATCCCAAAGGTCATTTTTTCCCTATAAAAAAGCCCTACCTGTATCCCATTTCTTTGTAGGATCATTAGGAACCACATGCCTTATGACAGCAAGTTCTCTAGGGGTTTTTTCTGCCTTTTGGCATCTTTCTCCTTGTTATAGATTAACTCCTTTTAGCCTACTTACCAAATGTCACAGCTAACTACTTTTAGGGTTAATTCACTTGCTAAGTGCCACAATGGTATCCTGTCTTAACAACACCTTTCCCTTTGTTATGGAGTCTTCTCCCACTGTCCTCCCTCTAATTGTGGGTCCCCTAAGGAACCTAAGTCTGTCTCCTTGTTAATTACTAAAACTTCTTTTTTTAGAATTTAAGCCTACCAGTCAATTGCATAATAATAAAATCTTTGCCTCTTGATTTGGAGATGGTCTAAGCCCACAAATTTTTTTGAGATAACTTATAATACTAACCTGAAACCCTAATGTATTTTGATAGTCATATCCCTGTTCCCCAACATTGGGTGGCTTGTACAGGGAAAGTCTAGAAAACACAATATGTTTAGGGGTTCAGCACTTTTGTGCTCTGTACCACATCACAATCATATACATACACATGTAGAGACATATGCTACTTACTAGCGTCCCACCCAAAGGCATTTCACTATAATGTCATAGGAACATTATAACCAATTCATACTCTAATATATTCCACAACATAATTCCTGTTGAACTAATATCCCTGAAATGCCTAGCATTCTGTTTTTGTAGATTTAGTTTAAAACATTAGGCAGGGTAGGCTCAATACACATACACGTTAGAAATATGAAAGAAAAAATACTAATTTTATTTTGTGACTTGTGGACTACAAAATAGATTCCAAAAGAAGAACCTTGGTTTAATTAAATTTTTAGGGTATATCTCATGTTTTATTTGCTTTCCCATGAAACATTCCTTGGAATCATTGTCTAAAAGAGAATACTGGATTGGAAAAACAACTGGTTTCATAAAGTATGGACTTTCTTATATATCATCAGAATACTAGCTAATGACTACTGGGAAAAATATTTAGCAAATTCACGACCCTGGAGTCCTGTTTATAATTCCATTGTCATGGCTAATCAGTATTTGAGTAAGATGTTTTACCTTGATTAAAAAGCCACTGATGTGTCCTTGAGTAAATTTAAATAGATCTGAATTCCACAAATTTTACATTTCAAAGCAGGAATAAGTGCCTTTTCCCAATATTAATGCACAACTCATGAATCAAGTCTTGTCTACACTAACAAATTATTGTTTTTCACAATTCAAGTGTAAACTGAGCTCTGAATTATTAATATTGTGCTGCCACTAGAAATTGTAGATCCCTTTAAAGATGCCTTTCCAATGAAATTTCTTGAAGGGGATAGAGGAGTGGGAGAACAAACATTTATTAAGTACCTACTATGTGTCAGGTACTGGATTAATCAGTTTACAAATATTATTTCATTTAATGATTTGATTGTGAGAACTGCCAGTTCTGTTTTGAGAGCCTTAGCAATTTTAGAAACAAAACAAAAAACCCCAATTTGAGCTGTTCAGGAAAGTTAGTGTCACTAATAGACGATCTTAGTTTCAGAAATCTGCTTTGGTATAACAATGTACAAATGTATTTTAGGGATGATCTTGAGAGTTATTACAGAGTAGGCAGTCATTTGTCTTTCTAAAATAAGTTTCCTTTAAGCATAAGAAGAATGATATAATTATGCACAGCCCCACCTCCTTCAAAGGTGCCCTTCCTCCCTTTCCCAGCATGGCTGGAAATATGGCTGAAAAGGAAGTCTGTTTTAATCAATCATTCCAGGGCTGGCAATGTGCCCAAACAACATGTGTGTGCACATGAGGAGGTTCTTTACATGCTTGCTTTTTGCCACTAAAACATTGCTTTTTCCCCCCCACCCCACAGAAAATTCGTACACATCTTCAGTAAAGCTGTATGACCTCAGTAGCAGAACACAGGGCCAAGGCCACCTATCTATCATGAGTGTATCATTTAAATGACGCTGGGACTGAACAAGGTGCAGCCAGTACAGGACAATTCAGGTCACTAGCTCAATTCAGCATTTCACCATCTGGTTAAATTGATGCCATTAAAAGTAGCATTTTTTTCTCCTCCTTCAAAATGTTTTCCTTTTAGAGGAAAAAGGATGAACTTTTTAATAGTCTTAATTGATATATACAGCAATAAGTTAATAATTATAATGATAGCTACTAATATTTATGTTACACTTTCAGTTATATATATATGTTGTATATAAAATATATATTTTAATATTCTTTGATTTTCACAAAAACCTGTGACATGGGTGCTAGTATTATCCCCATTTTATGAATGAGGAACCTGAGGCTGAGACAGGTTAAATGACTTGCTCAGGTAACACAGTTAGTAAATGTGTGAGACAGGTTTTAAATTCAATCTTCCTGTCTATGTATCCTTTCTATCATCTAGCTATGCTTCAATTGACTAAAAAAAAATAATAATCTATATACACATGTGTGTATATATATGCATTATATATGTACACATACATATATGCATATGTGTACATTTGTTTCTTTGTATGATTGAAGAACTATTCATAATGTATAAGATCTATCAGGTGATCTCTCAGGGCTGAAGAACACTTTAAAAGGGAGAATGAGCCTCTCCATTTATAACTAATTGTCTATTTTACAAACAACAGAGGATAAGGGGGTGTCCTTTTATAAAAGAGCTCTGTTTGAGGGTGAGTGGATTCTAGCATTTACACTGACATTGCTTTGAGCTGTAATTATATATGTCAACCTTCCAAAGAATCTGTGATATCAGTAATGAGTATTGGTCCCAAGATCCAACATTGCCCATCCTAGGCAACTTGACAATGACCTCCTGTAAATCACATTTATTTTAAATGTATCTAATTTTAATGAATTACTGTAAAAGGGGTCCACACTTAAATGTCAAATCCAGTTCAGTTAAATACTAATCCCTAATTCAAGAACAGCTTTTTAAACTTCTAAACCAAATTTAAAAATCTAGAATAACATGTACCTCTTTCAGGTATTAGGGTCTTCTCTGAACTCTCAAAATTCCTTCTACATGAATTATTTCCCTTCCTAGAAGACCTATCATCCCTCTGTCCTTATGTGTCAATCCCCCCATCCTCCATTCTACAATTCACAAACTAGAATAGGTAATTTTTTTTTGCCCTCTGGTCATTTCCCTCATGCATTTGTCTTACCAACTTAATTAGCTCCTTCCCCTCCCACGGAGGTGACCAATTTAACTCAATGCTAACTGAGTCTACTCCCAGCTGTGCCTTGGAATCATAGGCAGCTATTTGGCCACACACCAGTGAGCCATCACAGTCATTAGAGTGTAAAGTGACTGACGGCAGCTTGAATACTGCATTCTATGGACAAAGAAACTCCCAGGCTTCTCTGGAGGGTTTGGAATTCTGGGTCAGACTGGGAGTAGAATGATGGTATATATGCTTCAGTACAGGCATTCCACTCTAGGTATTATTTTGAAGTGCTCTGAAGAAGTAACTTCATTTTAAAAGTCCATTTTCTGTTTAGAAGCAACTGGTTCTTAAATATTCATCCACACCTACCCATTCCCATCCCACCTCCTCCCAAAAAAAGCATCAAAGAAAAGTTTCTTGTTAAATGGTAGTCATCTTGCATTAAGAGTCAACAAGATATCTTCCAATGACCTGCAAACCTTAAAGGATTTTTATCTAAAGTTCTTCTATTTTAAAAAGCAACAAATATCTATTAGTTCACATTTTACAAAGTAAAATCACAAGTCATCACTAACCAACCCTTCCCTCTGACAAATCACTGTATTCCTATCAGCCTACATACAAACAGTGAGAAAAAAGCAAAAAACCAATTTCAGTTTTAGCTTTGTTTCAAAGGAGGAATATTAGTGCATTGTCCCATAGTTAATTAAACTAGTTTTATATATCATAAGGTTCTCTCTCTTTCAGCATAATTTTAAAATCTATTCTTTCTTTCAGTGACCTCTGTCACATTCTCATTCAACTAATGCCAAGGTTATGGACAAATTAACTTTTTCTCTTTAAATCTGGCAATAGGAGAAACTATGCTCCTTCCAATTATAAAACACTGAAACCACATTATAATCCAAGGGGAAAGATTTAATTAAGCACTCCATGGTTCATTTTGATATAGTGGTAACTAGTGGAATCCTGACACTTTTAAACCCAGGAGACCTAAAATGATGACCATGACATAGTTTTAATCAGTAAACTAACTAGATAAGAATACATCAAACCTGGGTGATACATAAGATTGCAAATGGCTTGTCAGTTTCTGAGCTCTTTTAAACAACAGAAAGCACACAAAGGTCCCCCTATACTTCTGCTGACCTGAGTAACTTCAATCTAATGATTTAACTATGTGATTTGATTGTTTCCTCACCTTTCAAGAGGGGAAAATTATACTGCCACCTTCAAATGAAAGCAAATATAATATTCTATAGAGTGGTACAATGCTTAGGGAAAAGACAGAATATGACTCCCACAGTTTAATATGCATCTGTGGTTATTTATAACTTAGCATTCAGATCATCCACAATATATCAGAAGTTCCAGCTAATGTAATGGCTGAATTATCGTTTTGTTCCCAAATCCTTTTTGGTTGGGAATGGAAAACAAGTTATGCAAGCCATCTGTTCAAAGTACATTCTAGAATAAACCCTCCCTATAAATGACCTTTTTCTATAGCTGAAAAGTTACCAGAAAATCTGTAATTTTTTTTGCTTTCCTCAGTCATTAGATCCCAGTACCACTCCACCCTCTCCATCAAATACCCAAGCATAACTTCCCTGAATTTGAACAAATACTTGGATGCAAGTCACCCACTGCTACTGACTGGTTTGTCTCATTAAAATGTTCTCAATTGATTATTCTTTTTCGTTTGTTTTTCAGCAGGCATAGAATGATAAGCACTGGCAAAATAGAAATTCTAAAATAACCACTTAAATCACTTGACAATTGGAGAGCTATTACACAATGCTAACTAGCAACTACAGAAGCTAACTGCAAGCAAAAAAAAAAATCTCTGTTCAAAATTATATTCTGAATTATCTGTTTTACAGGCTTTCTACCTCTTCCCCTCTCCCCCCATACCTCAATCTTTTATAGCTCAAGTGTTTCTAGTTACAATCCTAGTTAACACTTTCTTACATTTATTCTTCTGCCAGCATTTTTCCTAGATGCCAAACCAGGTAAGCCATGTTATCATTTCCAATTGTGCTCCTCATCAATAACAGTTCATAGCCACTATTGGCTACCTATTAGGTCTGATTTCAAAGGGGAAACTTCATTCTATTAGACAAATTGAAAAGTTTTTAGGAAAGAATATTTTAATATTTATCAAGTGTATTTAAATAATAAAAGGAAAATTAATGAACTGCTTCTAACTGGAGCTAGAGCAGGGCAAATTTCTCCTGTATCAATTGCACACGGACAGGAGTCAAGGTAAAAGTACAAACAACTCATTCACCTCTTACACTTGACCAGAATCAATAGCCCTTGGCCCCATGGCCCTGGTGATTTGCCCTCATCCTTCCAAATATATGTTAAAAATCAAATGTTATATTCTATTTGGGAAAACAGAAAGTATACACATAAGTGTGTAGGAAATAAGCATAAAGGTAAGATGTATGATTTCATTGATATATAAGGAACTCCCAGATGAGGAAGCACCTTATAGCAATATAAATCATCACCTTCTCTGTAACTTATAGAGCTAAGTAGATCTCAATCAGTGCAAAATTTAATATTATGACATGGTCATATTATTCTAATTCACACTAGTCAAAGTTTTAATTATATGTATAACATGGCAATTGGTTCCAACCCAATGGAAATATGCAGCGAAAATTCAAATAATACCAACACTTCAGGTGATTCATTACTTCACTAATTGGCAACTAACTATAGTTTTAGAAAACTCCCTAGAGTTTTGAGAGGATACGTCATAGAATCATATATTTATAGCTGAAAGGAACCTTAGAGACCATCAGATACAACCTCCTCATTTTAGAGCTGAGGAAACTGAGGTGAGCTAAATAACTAGGATCATACAACTAGTTAAGTATGAAATTCAGATCTTTCTGCTTCTAAGCCATCCAGTTTGCCCAGGATCATATCCAATATATGTCAAAGGTAAAACCTGAATTCAAGTCTTCCTGACATTAGCCAGTACTCTAAACATTATATCATGCTGGCCACAATAATGAAGATCAATAACTACAAAGTACAAAATAAATACAAGGTAATTTCTGTAAAGAAGATAGGAATATGGATCAAGAACAAATCTCATGTTAGAGGTAACATTTGAACTGAGCTCTGAAGGAAGCTAGAGATTCTAAGAGTTGGAGCCAAAGAAGGAGTGCATTGACAACATGAAGATGGAAGAAAAGATAGTATAATAGAACACTTGAAGGATTACAAAGTGAGAAGGCTTGTTTGGCTAGACTGAAAATGTGGGGAAAGGAATACTATATAATAACACTGCAAGGGTAGGTGGGATCAAGTTTGAGAAAGCTTTAAATGCCCAAAAGAGGAGTTTGCATTTGGTCCGAGACGGAGTCACTGTAGTTTACTGAGCAAGGGACTATCATAGTCAGACCTGCTCTTTAAGAAAATCACTTTGCCAATAGTGAAGCTAGTTGGGGAGGGAAGAGACTTGTAATAAACCAACAAATAATGATGCTATTGCAATAAAGGAAAGAAGTAATGAGGACATGAACTGGAAGAAGGTGGGGTGAGAAGAGAAAAAGGAATGATCATAAGAAATAGAAATATTAGGAAAATAAGTTATGAGAACAAAATAATGCATACACTGTCAGATTCCATTACTGCAATGCCTGTTTTTTTTCACCTGTTTTGTTTACCATTTAGTTAGAAAATGGGGATGAGGGAATGCATACCAAAAAGTGTGTGTGTGTGTGTGTGTGTGTGTGTGTGTGTGTGTGTGTGTGTAGAATCAAAAGATATCCAAGAATTTATTTTTAAAGTAAATAACTTATTAAACAATTATCACAAGTATGATTCCAAAGCAGAGAAGTCAGTACCTTGATCAACCGCATGAGTCCATTAATAAAGCAGCAAGAAGCAACAGAAGGAAAAGCAAGTTTGCAGAAAGGTTGGCAAGAACATTTAAAGATGAAACTGAGGAGAGGATGAGTATCCAAGGTTATATATGCCCAGAATCAATACAGCAATTCCTTTAATTATGAATAAATATCTCTAGAAGGCTGGCTGACAGCAATTCATGAAACAGATGGAAATGCAAAAATGACTATCTAGTCTGTGCAATTCTTTTCTCTTTCCTGGGCTGATGGTGGCAGAATGGTATCTATAGTTAGCAAAGATATGGTTAAAATTTGTTAAAAAGTGTCTGGATTCTTGGGCCATCTACAAATAGTAATTTAACTCTTGGTGGTCAAAGTATAATCTTTTTCTAAGAGCAATCAAATTGTTTTACTGTTGAAATAGCTGGCAATTTTAACCATTTCTACATTATCATTCCTGATATCTATGAAAAGAAAAAAAAAAACAGGTCATGGGTTTTTCATTGGAAGGGTGAGCAAAGGAGGTATAGTGTTTTCTCATTATACAGACTAAGGAAATTAAAAATATATATAATTTCATGGAATATTTGATTTTCTTGCCTGGTAATTCTCACAATAAGTGCAAGCAAATAGAATAGATTGAGATAAACAGGGAAGGCAGGAAGTTCTGAGTTTAAATCCCACATAACTGTGTGGCTCCCTTTCAGCCTTATCTACAAATTGGAAATATGATACAACCTAACTCACAAGGTTGTGAGGATGAAATAAAATCACATATAAGTGTTTTTAAACCTTAATGTACTTTACAAATGCTAACTATTTATTTGTCAAATGTATGGTTGCAGAGGAAAAACTAATATGAAGCTCTAAGATTCTCCAAAGTCAATATGTACCTTGGCACTCAGTATATAATGCTTGATGACTTCAATGAGAAGGTAATCAAAGGGAAGCAGAGGAGAATGAAAACTCTGTTGTAAAAAAAATGGTTCTGAACCAAGAGGTGAAATCAGCCAAAGGTTTGAAGAGTACTAAGAAATTTCAATTCTATTAATCATGAGGTCAATTCAGAAATGGTTGTGCAAAGTCAAAATATGAAGTGAGTAGATCAAAATCAATAGCAATTATATGATTTCTACAGTTACAACCCTACTTGTCCAAGTTGTTGATGCCAACACATGACAAAAAGACAAAAATAAAGATTAAAATAATAACTGTCATCATATGGGCTAGACAATCAACCAATAAACTTAATTTATTATGCACTTGTTATATGTCAGACATTGTGATAAATGAATTCTTTGTATATAAATATGCAAAATAAAGCAATCTTCAATAGAATATTCTAAGTGTATATAGAATAAGATAAAGAAAATAAATACAAGAAATTAAAAAGTAAATTTACAGAAGGGTACTTATCTTGGGGGAATCAAGAAAAGTTTCCTTTAGATAGAAAGTGGTACTCAAAATGGGTCTCAAAATGAATCCCAAAGGAAAGAAAGGGTATAGTTAAGTGGATTCAGATATAGTTGAAAGGCTAGGTCCAAAAGATAATCATTGATGGCTAATATGAACTTTTAAAAAATTATTCTAGTAGATTCCTTTGGGATTTGTCCTTGTACTGATGTGTACTAGCTGTGTGATAACTCGGTAAGTCACTTAAACCCTGTTTTCCTCAGTTTCCTCAACTATGAAATGGAGATAATAATGGCAAGTACCTTGCAGAATTGGTGTAAAGATCAAATGAGATCATCTTTGTAAAAATCGTTTAGCATACTGCCCAGTTGGTAATTGCTATATAAATGCTTATTTATTTCATCTTGCCTTTCCTAGTTAATATTTTTATCAACAACTTAGAGGAAGTCATAAATTATACATCAGATTTATGGATGATAAATCAGGAAGAGGTTGCCAACACACTGTTAGAGAGTTGGGAGACAAAAAGGTCTCCACAAGGTAAACTGATGGGTCTAAGCCAATAACACTGGATATAAATGTAAAACCTTTATACAGGTTCAAAAAAAAATACTTCAAAAACATAAGATGGATGATGAGAAACTACATGGTTTTGTGAAAAAATTCTGGAATCACAAGATCAATGTGAGTGATCAATATGAGATAGAATTCAAAAAAGATAATATAATCTATATCAAAAAGCATAGTCTCTACAATGAAAGAGATAATCATCTTCTACCTTCTCCCTAGCCAGTTCACATATAGAATGTCATGTTCAGTTCTGGGTGCAATGTTTTATGAAAGGCAATAGTTTAGCTAGCGAACAACCAAAATAGGGTGAGCTGGATGGTAAAATTCAGTTCAATTCAACAAGTACTTATTAAATAGCAGTTATGTTCAGGATGCTATACTAGGTCCTGGGGACATGGAGACAAATCAAATAGTTCTGCATTGGTGCAACTTGCATTCTACATGCACACATATAAACAAATGTAAAATAAAGATAAAGTCATTTGGATATGGGAAGTGGGGAGAGCTATAGCAAATGGGGGAAATTGGGAAAGACAAATTTGAGCGGGTAATTCATTCTAAATATGGAAAATAGCAGGTACAAAGGTACTGAGGTGAGAGATAGAATATCACTTCCAGAGAACAAGCAAACCCTTTTGGCTAAAATACAGAGTTCATGAGAGGGAGGAATGCAAAATATCTGAAAAAGTAGGTTACAGATTGTGAAAGGTTTTAACTTACCAATAGGCTAGCTTTTATTTAACCCTAAAAGAAATGGGAGCAGTGAAGCTTTTTGATGAGGGGAATAGCATTATACCTGTGCTTTAGGAATATCAATTTGACAGTGGTGTAGAGGATAGATAAGAAAGAGGAGAAAATTAGAACTAAGAGGTTATTATAATATTCTAGGCAAGAAGTGATAAGAACCTAAACTGTTCTAGTCAGACAAGAAAACTGGATGTAAAAATATGTTGAAGAAGCAGAATAGATATAATATGGCACCTCTTGAAAGAAACCTCCAAAGGCCCTAAGAGTGTCTTAGCTACAATCCAGAGCTTCCATATCAAAAAAATAAATAAAATAAAATAAAATACTGCAATCAATCATTCAGCGAACATTTATTAAGTGCCCAGTATGTGCTAGGCACTAGGCTAAGCACTAGGAATACCAAAAAAGGAAAAAAAAAACTCCTGCCCCCCAAAATAGTTCAAGTATTAAAAAACCGCATTTAGGATCACACAAGACATAATTGCTTTTACTATATATAAAAGTATATCTTGGTATCTAAAATTCAAAGTCCTAGGCTTACAACAAAGAATAAATTATTCTGTAAAGCTGAGTAAGTAGCACTGGGAGCATGAAGAGAGAAATATACTCTTAATGGAATAAAAGAGAATATTCAAACACTCCTGATGACAACACCAAAACTAAATTAAAACTTTGAAATGCAAACTCAAGAGTCAAGAGACATCTAAAAGCTAAATTCATTTGAGCAAATGAAGGGGGCTAAATTCTGATGCAGTATTGACATTCTAAGAAAAGGGGGGTTTTCATAGAACTCGGGAAGAACTCCTGATAGAATTTTTTCTTTCTTGTTCTACTCACTTCATTCTATATCAGTTCATGTAAAATTTCCTGGTTTTTCTAAAAGCATTCCTTTTACATTTCTTACAATGTAATAATCAATTGTATTCATATGCCATAATTTGTTCAGCCATTACCCAATAGTTGGACATGCCCTTAGGGTCGACAATTTTTTTTCCTTTTCTTTTTTTTAATCCCTATTTTTCAGTATATTTAATGTCTTCAAAGAATATTAAGGGAGTTGAATAAGAAAAACTGAGGACTTGGAAATGGATTTGTTTTTGTTTTTCTAAAGGTTTTAAAAGAAGGAGAAAGAAGGAAAGGCAGAAGAAAGATACTAATATAAAAAAAAAGAGGAAAAAGGAAGTTTCTCATTGGTAGAAGAAGGTATTTCTCATAAATGGGTTGTCAGTAGAAGACTATACCCCATGGAGGAAGGGTTGAAGAGAGAGAGCATTAAATGAACCCATTCTTTTTTTTTATTATTAAAGATTTTTATTTGCATAACATATGTATGGGTAGTTCCTCAATATTGGTCTTTACAAAGCTTCATTACAAATTATCCCTCCAGTCCCCTCCCCTCCCCTAGATGGCAGAAAGTCCACTACATGTTAATTATATTAAAATACTTGACAAGTCGAATATATGTATACACATTTTCATACTTATCTTGCTGTGCAAGAACAATCGTATCTACATGAACAAAAAATATCTGAGAAAGGAAGCACAATGCAAGCAAACATCGATAGAGATCATGGAAATGATATGTTATGGTCCACATTTCACATCCCTCTGTCTGGGTGTATATGGCTTTCTTCACTGAACAATTAGAACTGGTTTGAAACATTTCATTGTTGAAGAGAGCCATGTCCATCACAAGTGATCATCATATAGTCTTGTTACCGTATATAATGATCTCCTGGTTCTGCTCATTTCACTCAGCATCAGTTCATGCAAGTCTTTCCAGGCCTCTCTGAAGTCGTCCTGCTGGTCGTTTCTTACAGAACAATAATATTCCATAACAGATGAACCCATTGTTAAATAAAAATTTTTAAAAAAGATTGAACAGAAAGAAAAGAGAGACAGAGGCAGAAAGATAGACAGAGATGGTAAGACAGAGAGGCAGAGAAAAAAACAGAGACAAAGAAACTTTTATAGAAATACATCAAACTCAACAGGAAAAGAGACCAGGATAGGGAGAAGATTAACAAAGAGAAAAATATGAAGAATAGCATAGTCAAAACCAAAATACACTTCAGTTTAGGAGGGTAGATATTGTAGATAGGGATGAAAAAAAAATTATTAGTTGTAAACTTTTTTCCCTTTATTTTTAATTTGGGTAAGAGGATTTGGGAGGAAAGAATTAGGTTAGGAATAGTTCTTGAAAAATAAGAAAAAGAGGGGAAACAGGTGATCATTGAAACATTTTTAATGTACAGAAGAAAACAGAAGCAAATTCAAAAGAAAGTAGAGAAAATGTGAACAGTTTTTAAATCTATGTGAATATTTTATTATTATATACCTTTAAAAAAGAACAAGTTGTATGAAAAAGAAATGCAATTTTATATACAATTCTCCATATGATTTGCAGGGAATTTGTCCTGTTTGAAACAAAATAAATTAAAATTTTAAGAGTACATGCATACATAAATGTATACACAAATAGGTAGAAAAATAGATTGATGGATAATCTTTATTAGATCATATGATTTTTAAAAAATCTAAAATAGTTTCAAATCCATGCCTTATGTATTTGTAATCATTAGAATCCATACTGGATTCTTGAAGATCCTAGGAACAAAAGATTTAGACAATGACAAGGTCTTTAAAATGTTTTTGACTGAAAATATGGTAGGCATATCTCACAATTGAAATAAAAGAGAACTAACCTGAGAGAAAGCAATAAATATTCAGTAAAATGGGGATAGGAAAAAAATCAGTTAAAATGA
Organism: Myrmecobius fasciatus; assembly: GCA_023553655.1. NCBI lineage: Eukaryota > Metazoa > Chordata > Mammalia > Dasyuromorphia > Myrmecobiidae > Myrmecobius > Myrmecobius fasciatus. Next base: position 411,776 of record JAJPUD010000853.1, on the reverse strand, counting down.
AGACAAATTTATATTTCACTTATTCTTTTCCATAATGCTAATTTAGTTTCTGTTACCAGTATAAAGGAAAATGCATCTCTTTGCTCACTGCAGATATTAACTGAAGTAGTGAAGAATATGTAAAGTGTTCAATGAAATGAAATTATTTTTTCAAGCCTCCTTTGCTTTTATAAGGGTGAGAGTGACAAGTCAAAATTTGCTTTTTAGTTTTTTTTAAATGATGCCAATGCAAAGATTAAGGAAGATCTTCAAAAACAGTAGTTTTGACAATCAAGAAAGTGTGACTAAACTGCATCAGTCTAACTGAAAACAAGGATGGTACAGATAGGCCCTTTGGCTATTAATGGAAAATGAAAGGTTTCATTTACTTGAATTAGTTGAGTTATTCTCTAGACATACCACCAAAGAGCATTTTTTATCCTATCTTTTACATTCTGTAGGGTTTAGCCAAATTCTACCAGATGCTCCCCAAGCTTCATTCACCATCTTCTGCCACTGAACATTGGATCAGTCCATCCCCATGCCTGAAATCCTACTCTCCTCATTCCAACCTTTCAAAAAGATTCTTTTCCTTCAAAGCTAACTCATTTACTAACTTTTTCATATATCCTTCCCTAATCTTTAAACTAAAAGTGTTTTTCCCTTTAAATTTGCATAGAACACAATCTTCTTTACTTTCATCCCACTACACCTCATGATTTCACTTCTGCATATACATTGTATTACATTGTTTTTATTCACAGTTTCTAGCATAGTACCTTACAAATTAAAGATGCTTAACAAATCTTTGCTGAATTGAATTGAACTAGACCCAAAGCATAATGGAAAGCTCCCTATAATTATTGTTAGATAATTATATCTTCTCATTGTCTCAATGACCATCTCCAAGGTAATGAATTCTCATCTATATCTCTAGTTCTATCCTCCTAAATAACATGTCTCTGATTCAGAATTTGATTTGTCAAAATAAAATGCATTCAAAATCAAATTTGTGTTCATCTCAAAAAAAATTTCCTTCTTCCAATATTTCCATCAATATTGCTATCATTTTTTCTCGTCAACTAGATTAGAAAAATTAGTCATCTGTAATTGATCTCTCTCCATTTCCCATAACCATGCAACCACCAAGTCCTATGATTTTTTCCTATAAAATGTCTTGTATAAGCTGTCTATTCTTTACCCTCCAGTATCCTGTCTATGGGATCATGGATAAGTCTGGCAATCTCTCTGGATCTCAGTTTTCTCATTTGTAAAATGAAAGGCCTCTGAAGTGCTTTCCAATTCAAATCGTTTATGGAATAGGATCCTGGTCTAAACCCTCATTAACTCAGGACACTATTGGCCCAAATTCTTAATTAATGCTTAACTAATCTCCCTGACTCCCCTGCCAATAACATCCTGTATTCTGCCACTTTAAATATCCATCCATGTGTGCAAAGCACTGGACTAGTGGTATAGGATATATAATGATGAATAACATATGATCTCTGCTGTCAAGAAACTTGTTTAAATAGTGATATACAAAAGATTCACAGATAACTAACCTCTAAGTGGTTCACAGAGTATCAAATGTGGAAAGGATAATTTCAACCAACCTATACTTGAATATCTATATGGCATGCCTATTAGATTCTTCATTTTATACAATCCTGTTACAGTTATGATCATCACACCATCTATGCCTTCATCGAATGTGCAGTACTCTCAATGATTCCAAACTGCTTGATGCTTCAAAACTCCATTTAATAGCGATCTCCCAGTGATACTATCACATGAATCAAAGAACATCTCAATCTGCTTAATCGTTATTTCTTGAGCATATATTTCATGGTCTTCCCCAAAGTCTAACTGGAAATAATTAAAGATCAATAAAAGAATATATGAGAAGTATGAGGTCCTTAAATTTAGTTATTACTCAGAAATTTCAGGATAATATTAACGTATCCTGAATGCACCATAGAAGTCTCAAACTCAATAGGAATAAAATAGGACTGATAAGCTTCTCAAAACCAAATTCTCTTCCTAACTTCCCTATTTTTGCCTAGGGCACCACCATTTTCCAATCACCCAGGTATACAACTTTGTAAACCTCCTCCACTCTACTTTCCCTCATGAACTCTTACACACACACACACACACACACACACACACACACACACACATACACACACACACACACATACATACACAAACACACATAAAGTCAGTTGATCTTATCTCTTCTCCCTTTGAAATATTTTTTACATCTGTCTCCGCTTCACTTAGACAACCACCAGCGTGGTTCACATCCCCTTTACTTCTCAGTAACATATTATAATAGCCTTCTAATTGGTCTGCTTGCCTTCAAAATCCCCAAACTCTCACCAACCTATCCTCTACATAATTATCAAAGCCTAAAGCAAGATCTCCCTCCACATACTCAAAAGTCTTAAATGGCTCCTTACGATCTTTAGGATCAAATAAAAAATTCTCCTTAAAACTCTTTATGATCTGACCCCTTTATCTGCCTTCCCAATCATTTCATAGTGCTCCCCTTCATCTACTTTTTTTCCAAGTCAAAATTGCCTATTATCTGTTCCTCATGCACAATATTCCAATTTTCATTTCTGTGTCTTTTCACAATTGGTAACGTACCACTGTAATACAAATGGCATTTTCAACACCACCATTTGGAGGTAGAAACTTCAGAAGAGGAAGGCAGACACCTGAAAATATTTGTAGGCAGATAGTGGAAAGAATTCCCATAAGATGTATAAGTTACCTTATACTGCAAGTTTTATTCTTTCTCTCCTCTCTTCCTCTCCTTTCTCTGCCCTCCCTTCTTTCCCTTCCTCCTCTTTCCTCCCTTCCTTTCTCTCTTCTCCTTTTTTCTCTTTCTCCCCTTTCTTCTCTCCCTCCCTACACCCAGCAGGAATCATGAATACTGAAGAAGTTTCAGCCATTCACTATTCAACTGTGCTCTACCATATTGCCAGCAGTCCATCTAGAATTCTTTCCTTCACCACAGGATACCAGCCCTGAGGTTACTTCATAATCTGGTAATTTAGGCCTAGGGAAATAGCTGGCAGTTCTGTGCCCTCACATTCTTGGATACACTGCTGTTCCTTCCTTCCCAGCATCTTCAGTCTCTGACAGAGAGAATGATAGATGATCAAGGTCTGAGAGGAAGTGGGACACACAACAACCACTCAATAAACACCTGCTGATTAATTGGATGTGTAACAGTGATCTGAGATTAGTGATATATAACCTGTCCTGCAAATGGTATCTTCTAAATACTTTCAGTTTTCTTGTCACTTGTATGTTAGACTTAAGTACAGAAAGCTATAGACATCCTGAACACAATAGTGAACTAACAGATCATGGTGGCTATTCCACTATACTTAGAAGTCATTAGGATTTCACAGAAAGAGTGACTATCTAAGAATTTAGGTGACAAGCCATTTGGCTGTAGAGAGCAAAGGTACAATGGAATAATGTCATGTGCAATTTCCCCCATAGAAGCTATTACCACATGGGACTTTTTTTTAATTGTATATCATCCAGGGCAGCTAGGTGGGGCAGTGGAGATAGGACCAGCTCTGTAGTCAGGAGGACCGGAGTTCAAATTTGATCTCAGACACTTAAAATGTCCTGGAGGTGTGACCCTGGGCAAGTCACTTAACCCCAATTGCCTTAGGGGAAAAAAAAAGTAATTGTACATCATTCAGGTCAGAATTTCCCAACCTAATTTGTATTGTGTATCGTGAGATGTAGACTGGATGCCCCCCAAGGTATCATCATTAAATCCAGTGCATTAAGTTCAACAAACTCATCGAGGTATAATATCCTTCTTTTGTCTAAGAATGAGGTTGTGGAGGGTGGAACAGAGAGATACAAGGTCCCATTCAGGGAAAGACTCCAAAACACCTCTCATAAAGAGAATATAAAGACCTCTTGGAAAACACAAGATCACTCCTAGGCAGGCACCTCTTGGATGAGGTAGCAGATTGGTGGTGGTCAAGGGAATTCAAGTGCCCCAGGAAAGGAAGCATACCATGTGACAGCTTGTTATTTTAAGTAAACACTCTTGTTGTAGAAAACTGGATTCAATGTCAGGAAAACCTTGGTTCAATAAAATTAATAATAATAAGTAGGTGCTAAACTCAGTTGCTTCTGCCTGTTAAAGGAATGGAAGTGTGGTCAGTACTCTCTCAAGTTCAAGCTCTATCCTATCCTTTATAGGTTAACTCTCTTCAGAAACCAGGAAGGAAGGAACTGGAGGTAGGAAAAACAGGAGGCAGGGAAATGGAGAAATGTGGCATGGAGGGGGAGTGTTTATTATTTTAGCTTGGGACTTTAAAAGTTTTTTTGATAGAAAAATTTTTGTCTCAGTGGATAGAGCACTAGGTGTAAAATTGTTAAGACTCATTTTCATGGGTTCAAATCCAGCCTCAGACACTAGCTGTGAAACCTTAGACAAGTCACTTAACCCTGTTTGCTTTAATTTTGTCCTCTGTAAAATGAGCTGAAGAAGGAAATGGAAAAACCACATTTTTGCCAATAAATCTCCAAATGGGATTATGAAAAGTTAAAAACAACTCTCAACAATAAAAGTTGCCCATAAATGTTCTTCAAATCTTCTATTTGCCTTAGTTTTTTTTTTTTTTTTTTTTTTTTAAATCTATTACCAGGAATAAGAATACCTATAAACCCCAGTAGAATTGTAAGGGTATTTGTGCAAATTCCTGAGAGTCCTCAAAGAAGGTATAATTAAAAGTTAGAGTCTTAGTCCCCTGTTTGCAAATAGACATTTGCAAACATACCCCCCCCAGTCCTGCAATATACAGGTATAAGGAAGGGTTAAGACAGCTTCTTTCAAGAAATCCATTCCACAAAATGACTGAACAATAGGAGGATTAGTCTGATGCACAGATATGATAGCCAGTCCTACAATGGTGAGAAAAGAGCAAAAAGCTCCCTTACCCAAAATCTTTCTACTACTGTTATCTTAGTCCCTCAAAGAAATGTCCTTTTCTTCTCCTTTCTTAAAATAAAATGCCCAGATAAGAGAATGGCAGTATCTTCTATGGATAATAGTTTTTGTTATTTTTGTGTGAGTCATTGGTTTGGGTCAAATTCCACTTCAATATTGACCTTGCCTGGAAGGAACAAGTTTCTTCTCCAGCTTCCTTAAAAGTTCCTAAGAGAGCAGATCCCAACACAATGAAAGTTTAATGAAAAAAAAGAGGCTAAAAGACTATTATGGATAACCAATGAAATCTAAGGTACATCAACAGTTTCTTAGAGCTGGTAATAATATATGCCTCTGAAATATATTAAAACTTTGGTGACTTGGTGATTCTAATGGTCAACCCACTACCACTTGTTTAAGTATGACTTCTTTATTTAATAAGGACTCCAGGGACCTGAAAGAATCACTTCCTGGAAGTCAGTTCCCTCTCCTGGCTTAGTAATCCACAGACACCAATGTGGACTGGTTCTTCTGTTTCACTTGTACCCAACTTTCTCCATTCCAGTGGGTGATATCCCTTTGAATTAAGTTCATCAGCTTCCTCAGGTGAGACACTGACTAGAGAAAAATTCAAGAATTATCCAGAGAATAGAAGCTTCCCAGGAAGGCAGAACAAAGATCTTAGGCTCTGAAGAATGGTCAGATAAGGGATACCAAAGCATGCAGAAAGGAAAATGGCAGATTGCAGAAGGCAAGTATCTTCTGATTCACAATTCTGCCTATCACAAGGTATTTTTTACTATACACAAGGTCTGTTTGTACAGTGTGGTCTTGAGCGAGAGCAAAGGACAAATTCCACTGGACATAAGGCCAGTAAAACTCTCTGGTCTGTCCCACACCCATTTTGGAATGGGGGCAATGAGGGCATTGTGCTACAGTCGTGCCCTAAGGTGCCTTCACCTTCTCCACCACTACTTTCTTCAGAAACACAGTAGATCCTGTACAAGTGGCGTTTTCAGAGACCCTCTTCCCCTCAGAGATCCAAGGTCCTGAATAAGAACTTTTGACTTGGGGGGCAAAGCTCTGCATTTCAATACAACATTAAACACCACATAAATAAAAAGAATTAACTGCCTTCATTACAAATGAAATGCCACACTTTTCATTTGGGAAGGTTATTTCTCTTTATTAATGTGGTCTTGTTCTTTTCCAGGATAAATGATATAGTTTCCCCTCTGTCTAACCTCTTATGGGGATCCTACATTGGTTTATCACCAGAAAATGTAGAATTTGGTGTTGTCTTCTAATTCATTGTCCTGACTTACAGGACAACATAATCTCCTTCTGGTGTTTGCACTGGCAACAAAACAAATTAGGATGAAGTATAATAGACTCAAGAGAGAACAATTGATATCTGACAAAATCTGTCAGGTTTCTTTGAGTGAAATAACTTCCATCATCCAGCCAAAGAAACTTTGTCATAGCTGAATGAATAGCACCCCCTGGTTGGCAGTGGGAAGTAAGGAATAATCATGGCTAAATAGAAAACAGAAATATGTTATTTCCATTTCACAGATTTAAATTCAACTAAACTGGATGTTGGGATACAATAAAGTTATAAAGATGGGTTTATATTTACTTTTAATAACCTTCATTGAAAATGGAAATTTTAGAAAATAATCTTTAGATTTTTTTATTGAGTCAAATTTGTCATAAATATCTCTTTTCTGAATTTTAATCCAATAAATGGGTATAAGTTGAATGAAGCAGCTACAAGTAAACATTTTTCAAGATGTCAAGATGAAATATACAAAAAAAATAAAATAAAATAACATCACATTCATGCTTGGTTAATCAGAATGCTGAGAACTTCAACCAACTAGACTACAACTATGAATATGAAAAACCAAGCGGACTATTAAGGAGGAAGGAAAACAGTTTTAACAAAACCCAAGGATTTTGTTTCATAGGTGAAGACCACAATCATATTCCCATAGACTTTGAATATTTTTTATAATAAAAAAAATCCTTCCCCTCTGTTTTTAAGACAGAGAGTACATAGCTTTCCTTTCATTTTCTATTGCTATCCCCTCAAAAAGGTGACTAATAAGAATCTGGGTAATTTGAAAAATGGCCATCCTGTTGCCCCCAGTGAGACTCAACTTTAGAAACAAATGAAAATAAATAGGGGTACATTGTTAAGCTGCTACAGTACTGAAGAGCATTCACCAAGATAGAAAGTAGGTGATACAGTGTGTAGAATCCTAGTTTCCAGGGCTATCTCCAGGCATCCTGAATGATATCTAGCCATGTGATTTTTAGACACCTAATGATGTGGTTAAGAAGAGCAATTCCTGGTTCCAATTGATGTGATCATGTAGAGTTCACAATGGCCATTCTCTTTGGCAAAAGGTAGGTTTATTTAGGAGAAGAGATTGCAGACAAAATTAAGAGATACAATAGACACCAGGAGTGATAAATATGAATAAGAATAAGATAAATATGAATAAGAGTTGGGAGAGCATACAGTTTTGGAAAAAGGTTTTAACAATTAATGATGGAACAGGCAAGTTCCCTAGGGGAACTCACAATTAACCAGGAGAGAGAGGTTGGAGTATGTCCTTAGCTGGCAGACTAAATAGCAAAAGAGATTTAGCATCCTAAAAGAGTTATCTGTAAGGAGAAAGAATAGAGGCATGGTAGGGGATGAGAGGAGAGACATCACTGGGCACTGGGAAGGAGAAATATACCTCAAGGCAGAGTGTCATGGCACACTGACCCAAAGGGCTCAGCAAAGATGACATGAGCCATGGACAGATTTATGGGGAAAATTCAGGGATCTAAAATAACTCAGATTTCTAAACAGACATAGCAAGGCAAGGCTGCCCATGACCTCCACAGAAGGTGGGGCTATGAGGCTAAACTTATCCCTATTAGTGCCCTTCCCTGCCTGCCCCAGAAAGCAATTCCATTCTCAATGCCAACTATACCCAGTTATTCAGGACCTCATTATAGTAAGTTCTATTTTTTTAATTTTTTATTCTGATTTTAATAAATATCAAAAAGAACATTTCTATAAAGGAAAGGGCCCCACATGTGCAAGAATGTTTGTGGCAGCCCTTTTTGTAGTGTCTAGAAACTGGAAACTGAATGGATGCTCATCAGTTGGAGAATGGCTGAATAAATTATGGTATATGAATGTTATGGAATATTATTGTTCTATAGGAAACGACCAGCAGGACGATTTCAGAGAGGCCTGGAGAGACTTGCATGAACTAATGCTCAGTGAAATGAGCAGAACCAGGAGATCATTATTCACGGCAACAACAATACTATATGAGGATCAGTTCTAATGGACATGACTCTCTTCAACAATGAAATGCTTCAAACCAGCTCCAATTGTTCGGTGAAGAGAGCCATATACACCCAGAGAGAGGGATGTGAAATGTGGACCACAACATAACATTTTCATGTTCTCTATTGAGGTTTACTTGCATTGTATTTCCTTTATCAGATTATTCTTTCTTGTAGATATGATTTCTCCCGCACAAAAAATGATGCAATAACTATACATATATATGATTTCTTAAGTATTCTAACATAATTATCATGTAGTGGATATCCTGCCATCTAGGGGAGGGGTGGGGAGTAGGGGGGGGGAAATTTGTAACAGAAAGCTTTGTAAGGGTTAATGTTTAGGAATTACCCATACATATGTTTTGCAAATAAAAAGTATTAATAAAAAAAGAACATTTCTATATATTAAAGTACGGTGTTTTACTTTGCTTTCTTCAGTCTGCCAAAAAACCTTTTTTATATTTATTTGAGTTTTAAGGAATAAGGCATTGACAACAGATGGTAATGACCCATTGGGAAGTGTCCAAATCCCCTATATCCTGTAGGTCATATAGGAATTTCAAATACAAAATATAAAATTATGGTTACTAATTCAATAAGCTTAGTTGTCTAACTGACAAATTAGAAGCAATGAAATTGAGATATGGGGGAATGTTGCTAAAAACAATCACAGGGACCAATGACAATGAGAAAGAAGATGGAGCAAACATCAATTAGAAAGCCAGAAGAGAGGGTCAGCATTTAGAATGGGAGGAAACCCCCACAATCTCAATAGCCCCTGAGGACATTAGCTGTTTTACAAAACAATGTATTATGTATTATTCCTCATAATAACTTTGAGTCATCAAGAAAAGTTTAGATTATGTTCTGTTTAATTGAGGTAGGTATATATTTTAGAAGGATTCCATTGAAAAATTTAAATATTATAGCAAGCTTTAGTTCTTAAGAAAGATGAGCTTCAGTTAATTAGAAAGTTCCCTAATATTCAACACTTTATTCCCTAATAACTCTGGACAAATGAAACAATCATTTATTATTGTATCATTTTAAGGCTATTTTCCAAAGAGTAAGAAGAATAGTATTAGTATTACTTAACCTTGTAGAAGCATAGAACACTAAGATCCCACTTTTGTTATAAAAAAAAAAACATATATAAAATATATGTTTGGGTTTACTTCATAATCCTTTCTCTCTTGAATGGAATGGCTAATATTCTCCTTTGAATAAAAGGCTTAATTAGTTTCAAGGAGGGTTAGAATAGTAGATAGATCAATAGAAGGTATTTAATGTCTCAATGAAAGAAATGTCTTTTTTGTGGTAACCAAGATAAGAGTGGGAAAGTCTTTTCACTAATCAAATCAAGAAAGACACTGTTTTATTATTGACCAGGAATTTATGGGATAATAGTTGTGAAGGCAAATCTTCTCTATAGGCATGTTCTAATATTGACATTGATGTCTTTGCTTAGTGATTCTAAAAATGCAAATGGAGACATATATATATATATGTATGTATATATGTATATATATTATACATTGTTTTATCTTTTCTGTGAAATTTCTCTTTCTTATGTCTCATGATACTATAAAATATAAAAAAGAAACTTTTTTCTGAGTAAGCTGGAGAAACTATTGATCAGGAAAAATTCAAGCATATATCAATTCAAGAATAGTATCTTTTTTCCACATCCGAAGAAAAGTTCTGCTCATTTTTTTGTCCTCACTTGTGATTTCATTACTGTATTGAACTAATAAGGAAACTCCCTTTACTCCCTTTACACTGTTTTGCAAATGAACCTTAAGGAAGTTGTCCTAGGCTGCGGAGGAGTTCCCTGCTTACAAGTCATAGCAATCAACTATGTCAAAGACTGGACTAGATCCCAAATGTTTTCTGGCCCTATCCACCATACCAAGGTGACTCACTACTCACAATAAAATTTAAAAGATTTAATTGTTATTGCTGTTGTTTTTTTTTTTTTAATCAGAACTATATCATTTGGTTTTTGAAACTTACAGCGAGAGCTTTCTGTACTGATTCATATTGGGATCTTCTGTGAAATCCATAGCTTTAGAATTGATTCTGAAGACTACTATGCCATTCTGCTTCTTAGGATTTAAATAGAAACTAACAACTAATTTATATTATAGGAGTACATGAGATAATCAAAGAATCTCAAGGCCTATGCAACTTTAAAAAAAAAAAAGGTAATCAATAGAACTCTACCACTGCTCAACATTAGATCTTTTCTAGTTCTTGTTTCTCTCTCCCTGGTTTGGTTTTTTGTTTTGACCTCTTTTTTCCTTTCTCTTGATTACTTTTCTTTCTTCTTAATCCCTAACAATGGATAACAGTAACTGCCACAACCCAAGGAAGCTGGGGATTTAAGGGGTAACTCTAGCAGCAGTATCCAGATAGCCAAACTGAGTCTACTAATCCAATGATTAACCTAGCTAAATTTAGAAAACATTATTACCAAGAGATTAAGTAGTCCAAGAAAAATATGTCATTAAAGACTAAATAGAAGGCTGTAGTAACTGGGACCTAGAAAAGAGAAACAGAGAATAAGAAGCACAGTCTCATTTATTGCTTAAATCCTTAGCCAGGGTGGGGATCTGAATTTAAGAACTTTATAATTTGGATTTTACTCACCTTCAAATAGGAATCTTGTATATATGATATCCAGGGTTCCTTCCAGCTCTAATGTTCCATTGACTAAGATCCTATGATGCTGAGTCCTTCTTGGGAACCAGCAACATTCCAATAAAAAATGAAGAAAGCATTCAGTTTCTCAAAGCAAAGAGATCACATCAAGAAATAGTTCAATGGGTCAAAAGCAATCATGAGCAGGTCAGAACAATGCAGTCTGTGATGTGGAGCAGTTAGATGCAACTGAAGTGATGGAGAAGGAGAGAGAAAAGAAAATAAACATTTATATAGGACCTACTACACATAAGACATTATGTTAAGTACTTTTCACAAATATTATCTCATTTGATAATTATTCTGGTGATTTCATTTGGTCCCCACAATTCTGAAAGATAGGAGGTGTTATTATTCCCATTTTACAATTGAGGAAACCAAAACAAAGGTTAAGTGACTTGCCCAGTATCACAGTTAGAAAATGTCTGAAGTAGGATTTGAACTCTATGCACTGTGCTAAATAGCTGCTTCTGCAAATAAAGGTGCAATTTGAAAGTGCTAGACTATGTAAGGTCCTTTCTAGTCTTTAACAGGACTTTTAACAAGCTGTGGCAGTAATATGCCTCCAGAGTTATCAAAACAGTTACCTATTCTCTTTATGTTTGCACAGGTGTGCAATGAATTGTCTTTGGAATCCTTCCATAATGGAATTATTCCATTATCTCTGTAACTTACCACCTCATTTACCTCATTTGCAGATTTCTATACAGATGGCCTTAGTTCTAGCTAGTTCAGTAGCAAAAAAAGTTCTTTGGATGGTCAGTGGTGAGACAAGCCCTATGTTAACATTTTACCTCAGGATTATATGTCAAGACAAAAAGTCAGCCTCAAATATTGGTTAAAAATTGCATTTAAGTTTTCTGGCCATCATACTATGATTTCTGAACATTCTATAATCAGAATCTTGTCAAAATAATAGTGAGATTTCCATATTACAGTGCTCATGGACCACTAAAAAAAACTTCAAAGAACTTCTAGACTTCAAAGAACTTCCTATTGGGAGACTCTACAACTTGTTATTATTTTCCTAATCTTTCCATCTTTCATCCTTTACATAGAAATATTTCACTTAAACCCCTGTCCATACTGATTATTTGCCAACCTCTCATTGCTGCAATTGATCATTGACAGGCTAATGGTTAAAATGGCAGAAGGTAAAGAAGATTCCAGCTGAAGTATCAACCATAGCAAGTGAAGCTAAAAGCAAATATCCATGAAAATACAGCCAGTACTCTTGATTTAAAAGTGTGGATATTTAGAATGATTAATGTTCATAGTTAATTCTTAGTGATGCATTCAAGAAATATTTAGCAAAACATGCCAGAATGGTTTTAAGATTCTATACACATATTTATGGTTTTTTATTAGCTTTGTGTGTTTGGGGTAACAAGATCTAGCACCCATTTTAGCAATTGGTGATTTTCAAAATAACAATAAATTATTAAAATCACAGAATCACTTAATACAATGAAAGTTCCTGGAGAGTGGTAACTCTCATTTTTATCATTATATCTTTGGTGCCTAGCATAGTTCCTTGCATATCATAGATGCTGAATAAATGCTTATTGATTGATTTATTGATTAATTTGTTGAATTGAACCAAATTGAATTTTAAAACTGGAAGGAAACTCAGATATCACTTAGCTCAAATCTCTAATTTTATAGATGATGAAATGGAGATTTTAGAGATGGTGACTTCCCCATGGTTATATTTCTAATTAGTGGTCCCAATGCTCAGTGTTATTTCCTTCCCTCCCCCCCATTCTATTCCCTCTTCACTCATCCCACATAGATTATTGTTATTTTATTGGCAAAGGAAATTCTGATTGAAGAAACATTTCCTCTGCTGATGAAGACCAGCAATTGTTCTGCAACCTAACATGTTAGAGTCTGGGGGGATTAAGTAATTTACTTGGGGTCACACAATCAGTATGTGTAAGAGGTACAATTTGAACTTAGATCTATGTCTTCCTGAAACACTAAAATAGATAGTAAAAACCTACTTTAAAAATAAATAAGAAAACTGAGGTTCATAGAAGCTTACTCATATATGGCCATATAGTTAGTTAACAATAAACCTGGAACTTGATAAAATTGGTTCTCTTGACTTAAGATCAATGTTTTTTCTACTACACATTGTTGGAACTTTCCAACAAGACTTCAAAGCATATTTCTCGGGAGGGAGTCATATGGAGATTGAGATATAAAAGCTCAGAAGAAGCATTGGAACTAAAGATACAAATTAAATGGTAGAAACCAAGGAGGTAAATGAAGTTACTAATGGAGGTCAAAAGAAAAAAAAAAACATTAAGGAATACCTAAATTAAAAGAGAGAAAAAAATGTTGAGACAAGAGAAAGAAAACAGTGTTCAGATGAGATTTGAAAGGTCTTAGATGGAACCCAAGGAAGCAAATATTATATAGTATCAAATATTATATAGAATTCAAGAAGAATAAAATCTATTAAAAAAGGCATAAGACATGGTGCTTCAAGGTCATTGGTGGCCTTCAATAGAGTAGTTTAAATACAATGATATAAAAATATATATAATATAATATTATAATATAATAAATATTCCATATTTGGCTTAGTAGCTGAGGAGCAAGAACCACCTCTAGGAGTGATTTTATGGATACCAGCTGAGAGAAACTCATCCAGAAGTCATCTCACTTATGAGTTTAATCTTAGTTAGACCAATACTATGTAGGAATTGAGCTAAAATTCTAATCTAAACCTTTCCTCTCCAGATTGAGGTAGACATAACGGAAATTATGGCCTCCAAACATAGCTGAGGGCTATGTTTGTATATTCTATATCTATAAAGTAAATATCTCTTTATAAAAGGTAATTAATGTTAAGTGGTTAAAGGGAACTGGGATGCTAATTAATGGCCCCTAATAACAGAATAGGGGAAGCCAATGGCAACAATAACAATAACAACCAAAAGGACCTCCAACTCCTTATAGAACCCTAGAATCCTAAAGGGTAAATGTAACCAACCTGGCCCTGAGACAGTAGGGCTAGAGCAAACTCATTACATTAAGATTTGTATGTTAACTATAATCATTCACTATTGTGATTGAGGCATAAATTGAGGCATAAAAATAAGCATTTAAGAATAAAGGAACATAATGGAGAAAGGGACATGAAAAAGAGATAGAGATTCATAAAAGATGAATAAAAGAATTACAGAGCAGCAAGGAGAGCTCAGGCCGGATTATATAGCATAAAACCACAGTTAATGCAATGAGCACTTTTGTGACTTTATTTCACAATAATCTGCAGCCTGAGAGCAAGAGAGATAGTAGGAGTTACTTAGGACAAGCAAGTATAGTGAAAGGTCAAGGAAATAAGAGATCCTAGGGAATTTTAATTAGCTGATTAAGGAATCCCCAGCTGGCCCAAGAAAAAAATGAAACCTAAGGGATAATGATTGTGGGAAAAGATACAAAGAGAGTGATCGACGTACAGGCAAAAGATTATGATCAGAGAGGAAATTTTTAGAAAAGAAAAAAATTTAGCAACTTCATAAAGCCCAATACTTTGCACACAAAATATATTTCCAGGCAATACAAGTACTGAATTCACTGAAATTATCAGCTTCTCATTCTATGGCATTCCGTAGCAACTAACAGGCATACCATACAATTTTATGTCTACTAAGAGTTCGAATGTAAAGAGATATGTACAAATCAATGTCATATTTTGTATTCCCTTTAAATTCATGAGCCTAGGACTGATCTCATCTAATTCTAATATAAGAAGGCAAATTTATGTTGCCAACAAAGCAAAACCAAAACCACCTTTTCATGGATCAACTTCTAAATGGTCAGTTTAAAAGAAAATGAGACCAAAAACTTCTCTCACTAAGAGCTATAATTCTGATAACAGCTACATAACATGCAAAGTTTTAATGCAGACTTTTTTTTCCAATATAGATCTGTGATTTCATCAGGTTAAGGAGCTTCCTATGAAGAAATTCCCTTTCTCAATGCAGATCAGCATTTTCTGCAATATTCAGTCAAAGTCTTTCCTTGGCACTGAGAGATTAATTGATGTGCCCAGTATCACAAAGCCAATCTATGTCAGAGGCAAGATTTAAACTCAGTTATTCTTAACATGAGTTGCTCTCTAAGGCAGCATATTGTCTTTTGATTTGGTTGATTTCAGATCATACATTATACAGATTCACACACTAATTTTTATAGGTATCTCAAAAACATATGTTCCTATAAGTCAAATAACAAATAAGAAATTTGGAAATAGGAAGACAAAAGAAAAAGTTCTTATTAATGGAAAAATAGGTCTGTTTCTCTTTTACCAAAAAAAAAGAAAAGAAAAGAAAAAGAAAAGAAAAGAAAAAAAACAAAAAAAAGGTTTTGTGTGGAATCCCTTGGTTTATAATAGGACATTCATATAGTCACTGCTGAATAAAATAACACTTATTTCCCAGAATCCAAGGTGGAGAAGTTCAAGGCTAATGATTATAACTCAGATGTCTACTGGTAGAATAATTACAAATTGAGCCCGACCCAGGCAAAATTTATGAATGGTGCTACTATGGGCCTACCTGTCTTATCACCAATGAGTATAAAACCTTCACTTTAGGGTAATCCATACTCTAAGCCTTTGTGAGAAGCAAGTGGACTTCTGACCTATATATCCGCGTATTAACTCTGCATTTTGGAGACGTTAAACCTCTGTTTGCAGATTATGAACCAATAAAACAAATTAATCTATGAGATTATCAAACCTTTACCCTCTAAGTTTAGTATTATTACAGTAAAAAGAGTCAGTTATGGGCTGAATGGAAAAGTTCAGTTTGTTCCTACATTTTCCTTAAGCTGTATTCTTAACTAAGTTGGTTAAGAAGCTTTTCTATGACATGGCATTCAGTATTTCAAAAGAAGTTCAGAGAAAGCCTTGGAAATACTTATATAAAAAACAGAGGCTATTTAAGAGAAGTATAGATTTTTTTAATGCTAAAACATATAAAAATTTTTTTCTCATCCAGACTTATGATTTCATTGATGTGGAAAATTTCTAGTGTTAAAAATTCATCTACTGTTGGAACTCAAAATTTCTCTGTAATTTATAGTATTAAAGAATTGCCTAGGACACCAAAAAATTGTAGCACCATTTTTGTCACAAGAAGTAGCATAGTGTAGGAATAAATAACGGATGCTGGAGTCCTGACTTTCAAGTCCTGACTTTGTGTGTATTATCTGTGTGATCCTAGATGAATCTCTTAACCATTGGATGCCCTAGGAAACTCTCTAAGACTAAGTTGCTGAAAGGTAGTGATCTGTATTGGTAAAAGAAAATCTTCAACAGGGACTCTATGCACTAATTAAATCAATGTTTGTTCTCTCCCCACACCCATAGCATATTTTGCTCTGTGTTTCAAAAGATTATATGTATCTATTGAAAGGAAGGAAGGAAAGGAAGGAAGGAAGAGAGGAAGGGAGGGAGGAAGGAAGGAAGGGAGAAAGGAAGGAAAGGAAAGAAGGAAGGAAGGGAGGAAGGGAGGAAGGAAGGAAGGAAGGGAGGAAGGAAGGAAAGGAAAGAAGGAAAGGAGGGAGGGAGGGAGGAAGGAAGGAAGGAACTAGAATTCAGACGAGTTAGGAAAAGCTTCTTATAAAAGATGGGATTTGGGGCAGCTAGGTGGCGCAGTAGATAGAGCACCAGTCCTGAAGTCAGGAGGACCTGAGTTCAAATTTGATCTCAGACACTTAACATTCCCTAGCTGTGTGACCCTGGGCAAGTCACTTAACCCCAATTGCCTCAGCAATAAATAAATAAAAGATGGGATTTTAGTTGGGACTTAAAGGATGTCAGGAAATGCCAACATTACATACCAATCCTCATTATTACTTGTATTGAATTATTGTAACTAATATCCTTAGAGTCACTTTCTCCCTCTTCTAATCTACATTTTTAATAGCATTCTCAGATTAATCTTCATATACAAATCTAAGCAGGTAATTTCCCTCCTTAAAATCCTTTAGTTCTTAAACTCCCAATCACTTACCAAATAATGTACAAACCTCTTAGTCTGACATTCAAATTCTTCTAGTCTTGCATTACAGATGATACTCCTCTACATATTATATGCTCCCATCATAATGGATGTTTGCCATCCCTTATATAAATCTAGAATTTCTGGATATTTGCTCAGATTATTCCCTTCTCATGATATGGCCTCCTCCTATGTCCCACATCTCAACCTTTTAAAATCTTCCCCATCTTTCAAAGTTAAGAGCAAACACCATCTTATTAATAAAGACTTCAGTCAGAAATAATCCTCTCTTCTTCTGGCCTCACACAATGTAATGAATCTCTCTCTTCTATTCTATTCTATTGTATTTTATATCATTCTGTTACCTATGTATTAGGTATCCCTCCCAGTATTGTGTCATCTGCAAATATGATGATCATATCTTTTATGCCTTCATTCAAGTAAATGAGTTTTAAAATGGCAAACAGTACAGAGCAGACAGAAAACCTTAAGGTCTATTATAGGTCTCCTAAGCTGATATCAAATCATCCATGACTACTTTAAAGTTAAACCATTCAACCCGTGTTGTCTAAGCTAGATCTCTCCAACTTTTTCACAATAATAGCATGCTATATTTTGTCAAATGCTTTGCTAAAATCTTAGTAAACTTTATCTTCTTGCATTCTTCTGATCCACTAATCTAGTAAATCTGTCAAAAAAGGAGATGAAATTAGTATAATATGACATGTTCTTGATGAAGCTATGTTGACTCTCTCTGATCTCTGCTCCATTTTCTAAATATCTACTAACAAGTTCTAAATTTCAGGTGTAAGTCAAACTAACTGCTCTATGTA
Organism: Myrmecobius fasciatus; assembly: GCA_023553655.1. Classification (NCBI taxonomy): domain Eukaryota; kingdom Metazoa; phylum Chordata; class Mammalia; order Dasyuromorphia; family Myrmecobiidae; genus Myrmecobius; species Myrmecobius fasciatus. Next base: position 393,912 of record JAJPUD010000853.1, on the reverse strand, counting down.
TAGTTATATAACTCCATCTTCTTCCCACTTTTAAAAATCAGGATATTTGCCATTATTGAATACTACCTTTCTTATTTTCCATAATTTTTGAAAGCTCATTGACAGTGCCTTAGAAATCACTTTTACCCTAATTCTTCTACTCTGATCATCTTCCTGCTATGTTGCTCCACTCCATTCTCAACTTCCAAACTGAGCAGCTCCCATCCTAGGACCATGCTCTATAGAGATTAGTGAATATTAACTATAGCTAGCCTGTCTACCCAGATCCTACAGTTCCCATACTATGACTAAATTCTCTTGATTGGGGAGAGTTCCCAGTATTTAGCTTGGACTACCTACCATTCTGCTTTCTAGTATTTTACCATACTACTCTGTTCTAATCCTACCCCCTACTCCATTCCACTCAATCCTATCTCTGTCTCTGATAACAAGATAACAAGGCTCAAATCAACACTAACATTTCTAGAAAAATCATGTCAATCAATTGTCCTTTGATTCCATTCATTCATTATCCCTGTAAAATTTCAGACCAAAGCACCTGGCCATCATTTTATTTAATGTATTGTCTTTCCCTATTAGAATTTAACCTAGAAATCTGGGACTCTTGCATTTCCTATATTGTCCCTAGTGGTTAGCACAATGCACATACAAAGTAAGTGCTTAAAAATCCTTTCTCATTTTTTCATTAAATTTTGGTATGTGACTTATTTGTTCATGTTGTCATGAACTTATTAAAAACAACCATCTGCCTTCTTACTTTATTCCAATTTATTTTACTTTTTGACTCCCTATCAATCACCTCTTCTATCCTACCTAGAGAAATCTGATGAAAAAGAATTGAAGAGCTCAGCCTTCTTTCAATCCTCCATTAAGATCAGTCCATCCATCATGAGCAATAATTCCTTACTTTATCCTCTTCTTTCCAATATTATAGGTTTTTTAAATAAGCCCTTTTTATTTTGTATTCATACTATCCTTCCTGCGGCTTTGGATTCTGAACTTTTGTACTCCTAACTAACATCATTCTTTTTTTAAAAAAATAATGGCTTTTTATTTTCAAAATACATGCAGATAGTTTTCAGCATTCACCCTTGCAAAACCGTGTGTTCCAAACTTTTTCTCCATATCTTCCCTCCATCCCCCTCCCCTAGATAGCAAGTAATCAATATAGATTAAACATATACTTCTAAACATACTTCCACACTTACCATGCTGCATAAGGAAAATCAGATCAAAAAGGAGGAAAAATGAGAAAGTAAAAAAAAAGCAAGCAAACAACAACAAAAAAAGGTGAAAATAGGAGGTTGTGATCTACATTCAGTTTCCATATGCAGATGGCTCTCTCCATCACAAGTCTATTGGAATTGGACTGCATCACTTCATTGTTGAAAAGAACCACATCCATCACCGTTGATCATCACATAATCTTGGGGCAGCTAGGTGGTGCAGTGGTTAGAGCACCAGCCCTGAAGTCAGGAGGACCTGAGTTCAAATCTAGTCTCAGACACTTCCTAGCTGTGTGACCCTGGGCAAGTCACTTAACCCCAATTGCCTCAGCAAAAAGCAAATAAATAAATAAATGATGTGTTAATCATCACATAATCTTGTTTTTGCTATGTACAATGTTCTCTTTGGTTCTACTCACTTCAACTCAGCATCAGTTCATGTAAGTCTCTCCAGGTCTGAAATATCCTGCAAAACATCTCTTATAGAGCAATAATATTCCATAACATTCATATACAATAACTTATTCAGTATTCTCCAACTCATGGGCATCCACTCAGTTTCCAGTTTCTTGCCACTAGAAAAAAGGGCTGCTATAAGCATTTTTGT